>JAECUM010033917.1:0-44989 GCA_016617855.1 Megalonaias nervosa
TGCCATCCACCTCCTATCGCTACTCAAGACTATAAAACAGTGGTAGATTTCGACGAGGACGACGAGACACCGTCCTTTCGTCTCCTTCCCAATTGGCTACAATTAAGAAGATCAATGACTGTATGTCGGATAGAATTGGTGATCCAGGGAATTCTACGGCTTTCTTTTCAGAAAGCCAAGTATCAGCGATGTTGTCAACTCGCTGGTATACACCTCAGACGCCTTGAGCACTGATCTTCCGGCCCTTGACAAATGTACCAGCAGTTCACTTGTCCGCTCCACTGTTTTATAAGGTGGACAACATGTGTTCCATGCCGCGTCAAAGCTATTTCTGGACGTAGTAGCTACGTTTTCAATGTAAGATTGACCTCTTTGAATCTGGTAGGTCCGGTGGCGGCAGCCCAGATCACCACCTGACCCAATTAAAAAAATCAACACAGACCGTCAGCTTCGCTGCATTAGCAGTGAAATTTTTTATGTAAGAAGATTTCAATAATTATCTTCTTAACCATATGCAGTGGTCACGGATAAAGAGACCCTAGGCTGTGTTGCTTATGTAATTAGGAGAACTTTCTGGATTCAGTGTACGTGCAGAGCTATAAACTACGGCATTTACCTATCAAAGGGCTCGAGTGGCCGCCACTACAGGTAGATTATATCGTCGCTATTAATACTTAGTGAACGTTAAAATATCACTTAAAATAAAAGTTACCTGTAGGAATGGCCAATTGACTGCCTATACAAATGCAATCGCCGAAACTTCGCTTAGAGTTACTGTGAAGTGGACGCTGTGACTAAAATATATCTTACCGCGGCGGAAACTATACAGCATTATAATCGAGTTTTCTGTAACACTCATAATACTTGCACAATGATTCATCGAAGTGACACTATTAATATTTATGAAGTGGACGCTATAATATTAATTGTAAGATGGTGTTACCTGTAGGAGAAGCCAAATGATGCCCTACGCTGGTAAAATCGGTAAAGCGTCACGTATATAACTACGAAGTGGACGCTAAAATCAGATTAATATAGATAACTTTCCTGTATGTATCCGACCGTACCTGAGATTATACATCAACATCATTCAAATTTACTACATCACACCAATTCTGCACATATGTAAAAAAAAGCTATAGAAATGTGAGGATACGCACTAGTGACCCGTGCACGAATGTACCAAGGGCGCCTAGGTGCGTGAGGACGGCACAGTGGTGACAATAGAAACCCAGAAACTTTCTCTTCGGAGAAAGAAAAGAAAGTTGCAAATTTGTATTGATGGAGTATGCATCCCTTTGACGAGAACAACTTGCGTAAAGTCCAAAAGTTTCAAAATACTTACATATTGATTTTATGGTCTCCCAGTGCGCGCACACGTATTAATTGAAGTATTCACGGGATCTGGCGCCAATCCCTGAATTAAGGGGAAATAACCCTAACAGCAACCTGGCTGGACGGAAATTTTAGCTTTTAGTGTAAACTGTTTTAGCCAGAGAGGACTTTATTTCCGAGGTACTAATAGTTCTCATAAGATATTTATGATCCGGGAACGTGTTTGAATAAATATCACATCCCCTCGCAGTGTGATAAAACAGGAATAACATTTTAATGAAGCCAGCGAAGGAAGGAAGGAAGGAAGGAAGATGGATAGATGAATGGATCCATCCATCCAGCATATAAACCGAAAGCAAAATGTTTACACACACACACACACACACACACACACACACACACACACATACATAATCAGGAGAAATCATTGTCCATTTGGTAATTTTTTCTGTACAAACAAGATTTATCATAAAGATTCGCGTGTGCTTTTATCACAGAAGTATTCTAATAGAAATTTTGGCAAATTTATAGTGAAAAACTATACATAAAATAATGCAGTCATTTTATAGGAATTCGGGCAAACTCATGGTGAAAAAATATAGACGTAAAAATGTGGAAATTTAAAGGAAATCAGGCGAACTAAACGTGTAATTACACAGAGTTAACACAATAGTAGAATTTTATAGGAAGTTATGTACAACATAGGGATTACTGGGATGCTTGTAACAGTATATCCTTGTTCGGTATAGTCAAAATAAATCAATCAGAACACATCTGTCGGAGACAGACACTGCATAATCTATTGATTTGAATTTTCAGTGCTTTATAAAACTTGGCCAATTTTCGTAGTGAATTTCTGTTTCAATTATTGACAAGGTCAACACGTTATTGCAAATATCAAGATGCTTAAGAGGATCCGCACTATTCAACCTACAGCGTATGCCAGATATACCTTTAAATGTACCATTTTCTCAATGTTCCACATGGATTATATTCAAGCAAAATCTGATTTTCTATTACTATCTCATTAGTATGACAAAATGCATACGTTTTTTTTTTTTTTTTTGTCTGTCTTCCTCGCTATTACTATGCATACAGACATCTAATCTTTAATCATGTGATGGTATAACGGAAGAATTATAGTAATTCTGTGGTTCATATTTTTCCTATATTGATAGACTCTGAAAGGAATATAATACGCTGGAGAGTTCAAGTATTTCACTACAGTGCAAATATACCAATACTCATACTATGATAACTGTATTTAATTGCAGCTTAAATCAAGCTGATATTTTTCACTGATAGATAAAACAATTATATTGCCTAGTATTATAAATTAGTAAGGGTGTTTTCGGATGATCATGGAGAAACATTACTGCAGATAGTATATAAACTGCATACATTACATTACAGAGACAGACATACAGACACGATACATTTGTACATATTTTCCTAGAAACAGATTTTGTTTGTGTTGTTGCTCAGGGGAACAGAAACACAAGTAGGTCATTAAAATATCGACGATTGTTCCCCAAGAACATGCTACAGTAGACAACATGGGCTGATCTGAAAGTAGGAATAGAGACCACACGCTTTCAGTTGCGAGTCCGGCACGTGAGACAGAGTAACCGCGATTCCTACCTCTATTAGTCGCATCTTAGGACATGCGAGAGGGCTTACTCAACATTCCGAACTCGCATTTAATGGCCTGATAATAAATGTCCAAATATCATACTAGTTAATATAAAAACTTCGCACTATTCTTTACTAGTCCTTTACATCTGCATTTACATAGGATCAGAAATTTACTTACCTGGGTCCAAAGGTAAACACGTGGTTGGATTTGAGCATACCGTTGCTGTGTAGAAGGTCATAGTCATTACTGCTTGTATTTTGGTGATCTGTAAGAAAAATAAAAAGACGCTAAAGAGAATCCACACTGCTCAGCCTACTGTTCAATCTGCACGCTGAAGAAAAAAGTATGTTTTCCAATCCCGTTATTAGTCGCAGAAGTTGTCCCTTTAGGACTCCGACAATAAATGCAGTACTAAATGTAGAACAAATTGTTATATCCTGTAACTCGTTTTAAAGGAAATAGTTTACTTTGGCCTGCAAGCCAGATGTTGTACACAACATATGAAAAAGATGGTGTTATCACATAATTCGCAATACTGCAATAATGTAACACGTCCACTTTTCAGTGTAATTGCTTTTCGTGAAGTTGTCAGTCAAATTCGACTCCTACCTCCAGTTCATCTAGTATTTCAAAGGGCTCTTTCAAGCTAAAGTTGAAGGGAGAGTGAAGGAGATACTATGAGGACAAAAATTTGATAGACAAAAATTGAGGAAAGATGTACTAAAATGTAAGTGAAACTCTACATGTTTGTTTTTTCTTCCTCATTCTGTGTAATATGTTATTTAGTTAAAATGACAACGTGTCTTGCAATTACAGTTCAACATTTTCATTGCTCTTTTACAAACAAAATCCTTGGTTCAAAATAAGTAACAAATGTGCGGCAACTGTTTTCTTAAGGTAAACTGATGCAGTCCCCCTATTTATAAAAAGGTTTATTGTAGAATTGTATTTTGTACAGCAAACGTTTAGCAATTCTTTCATTAACGATGGAAACAACAACAACAACAACAACAACATACAATTCAAAATTAAGTAGGGTTGTGTTTCTGTACCTGTCTTAATTTCGCCGTGTCAGGGAAAGCCGAAATCCCAATGTCCGTAACCTTTTTGAGAAGTCTGGTAATGTTTTGGTCTTGTATCCGATACATGTCGAAACGAGATGCATTTATGGCTTCTCTTCTGGCGAATTCTGATCTCTTCAAACTCCACTCGGTCTGTTCTCAGAAAGGAAAAGAGAACAATGATAACTTAAAGAGGAAACAAGTGAGGGATTTCTTGTCATTTAAATGTCATCTCTCTGTATATGAAACCTCTCCATTTCTTAAAATACTGATGAAAAATTAAATTTTACATATCTCTCTTCAAAATTCAAATATGTGAAAAGGAGAAGAACTAAAATTAAAATATCTTACAATACATTACAAATTGTTTGCAGGCATAGTCAGAATGACGTATTATCTCTAGTCGAACTTCTGACAATTTTTGGACTGATGACCTACAATGAGTATTTTTGCAAAAAATCATAGCAAATTTACTTTCCCATAAAGATTCATACAACTTACCAAAACAAAAAGAATCGTAAAAACTCGCTGCGAATAACCTCGTATGTTTGGTATTGTGATATGAGCAATTTTCAGACTTAACTATCCCCCACCCATCACCCCCACTCGCACAATAAGTGATGAAAAAGAAGTTTCAAATGGCCGCCTTCTAGAAATGTCACTGATTTATCTTTAATATGTTTTAATTTATGTTCTGTTGTTCTTTGTTTTTTCCCAAAATGGTTGCCTTGTTCACACATACGAGTATTCCGATCACCTCGGCTATATCTGTGAGACACAGATGTGCCTCTGATGTATGTATGCGCAGTAATTTTCTGAAAAATCGTACATTTTGTTCGGGGGAAATTTCTTCCAAACAAATGAAACTGCAAGCGTTCGCAAGATCATCACTATTTACAATACTGTATTGGTCGTAGGATTGCCGAGAAGTCGTGAATAAGACGAACATTTATTTCCATTCGAAACTTCTCGGTCAATCATTTTTCTCGCAAATAGCCGCGGTAGTCGGAATAGCAGTAAAGCAGTAGAAAGTAAGAAAAAATAATAAAAGATCTGGACTTGATTTATTTACTGTGCAGCTTGTTCGCTGGCTTCCTTTTTTGGGGATGGTGGGCAAGGTATGAATATTTATTTTGAAATCAATGACATATAGATGTCTAGATAGGTGTTCTTTCGAAATCAATTACAAAGGATGTTTATTGATTCTTTGTGGGGGCATGGTAAGAATAGTTCGTTGAAATCAGTTACATACGGATGTCAACTCCTTTTGTGGGGAGAAAGTATGCATATTTTTAAATCAATTAAATATGGACGTCTATTGATTCTTTAGGAGGGCAAGGGTATGAATATTTCTTTTGAAATCAATTACGTACGGATGTCTAGTCTTTTCTGGGGAGAAAGGGGATGAATATTTATTTTGAAATTAAATATCGGCGTACATTGATTCTTTAACATTACTCAAAAGTCGGGTATTTTATTATTCATACAGTCACACACACACACACACAACCCGCAGATATTTTAACCAAAAATAGTGAGCAATATCAATGTTAAATGTTATATAAATACAGCATCACGTTGTACTGCAAAAATTTTGGACCTTTTGATTTCCTTAGATCTAAAGGCGTTTAAAACGGTTTTTATGAGACAACAATACAATTATGTATCATTTTATGTCTCAAACCAGGCAAAAGAGATCCAAGGATTAGTTTTGTCCGTTAATTTCGGGAAAAATGATATTGTTTTCCTAAAAATTTATTGTTAAAAAAATTAAAGTTTGACTTCATTTCGATAGTATGACAAATGCAAGTGTTGGGTGATCGTGAAAATTCGTGTACTTTTTGCAAGTGTTTAGTAACGGTGAAAATCCGTCTACTTTGCAAGTTGTGAGTAATAATAAAAATTCGTGTACTTTAGAAGTGTTGAGTAATGGTAAATATTCGTGTACTTTACTAGTGTTGAGTAATGGTGAAAATTCGTGTACTTTGCAAGTGTTCAGTAATGGTGAATATTCGTGTACTTTGTAAGTGTTCAGTAATGGTAAAAATTCGCGTTCCTTGCAAGTGCTGAGCAGTGGTGAAAATTCGTTAACTTTGTTAAGAGTTGAATAATCATGAAAATTCGTGTACTTTGCAAGTGGATACATTTCCGATATTTTGGTTTGGAAAGAGGGTCTCAAGGAGGACCAAAATACCCCAACACATTGGGTGTGTGTTGTGTAGAAATTAGGGGCAAAAGATGAACATATTAAGATGATCAAGCCACACACAAACTAAGTCATTATGTATAATGGAAACTGATCTTTCTTCAATGTTTCTGAAACATCCCACAGAACTATGACTTTCTTTTATAAAAAGTAAATGTTGAGATTTAAAACAATAAACAAAATTATTTATGTGAAAATGTGACAGTATAGTTCAGTTTTCATTGCTAAAGCTGTGTAAATGAGATAATTTGATCTAAAGGGAAAAAGTACTTAAACATTTTAAATATAAGCAGATTTAAATAACGAAAAGGATCATTATTTACAAGAAAGTAATTACTAGAACAACTGCATTAAATTGGTTATTTACCAGGACTTAGAAGTAGAGCCATTGCGCGAAACTGAACAAGGCTTATTGCTTTAAGCCAAGACCGTTTTAATACAACAAGGTAGAAGTTATTTAGCAGACATTAGCACTAGAACAACTGTACGAAAATAAACAGGACTTATTGCTTTAAGCTAAAACCGTTTTAATACAACAAGGTAGAAGTTATTTGGCAAACATTAGCACTAGAACAATTGTACGAAAATAAGCAAGGCTTATTGCCTTGTGCCAAGACCGTTTTAATACAACAAGGTAGAGGTTATTTACCAGACAATAGCATTGGAACAATTGTACGAAACTAAACCAGACGTATTGCTTAAAGCCAAGACCGTTTAAATACAACAAGGTCGAGGTTGTGTACCAGACAATAACACTGGAACAATTGTACGAAACTAAACCAGACGTATTGCTTAAAGCCAAGACCGTTTTAATACAACAAGGTCGAGGTTATTGACCAGACAATAGCACTGGAACAATTGTACGAAACTAAACCAGACGTATTGCTTAAAGCCAAGACTGTTTTAATACAAGGTAGAGGTCATTTACCAGACATTAGCTCTAGAAAAATTGTACGAAACTAAACAAGGCTTGTTGCTTCAAGCCAAGACTTTTAATACAACGATGTAGAGGTTTATGTACAGGTTCTACTTATAAGATTGGGTTTCCTGCTTTTACACGTGGGTGACAATACAGTTCTACTTACAAGTTCGGGTTCTCCAGCTATCAGCCGTAAATTCAAATCATAGAATTAGTTTTGGATAGGATGGTTATCTATTCAAGAATAATGAATTCCGGTATTTTAGATATTTACTCTAGTATAAACGACTGGAACTGGTCTCCGATTGTAAAAACCCATGTTTTAACCAATATAGTTATTTAAATTATTATTTAACAAGCTATGACTTCATAAATTATTGTTCTCAATATTTTAAAATTATTAAGTGAATATCACAAATCAATACTCTTTTACTAGTAATGTTTTCTCAGATCTCATAATTTTGGGTAAATCACGTGTTTATTGTTATAGTTTACCAGGGTTCTTTCCCCCGTTCAGCACCCATGCATGACTGATCGCTCATCAAATGGCGGTATTTTATGGTCGGGTATAACTATACACTGAGAATATACGAGTCTGGTTATTAGCTCTACAACTCTCACAGCGTGGAGACCGATAATATGCACATGTGTGTATTTACAGGGATTAACATTTATTTTTCTTTTTATCATAGTTCGGAAAATCATGTTTTGCCTGAAGCATAGAGCGTATGCAAACGACTGCTTCTGTCTGCATGGGATATCTTCTTGAAATTGCACATCAGCTTAAAATAACGAGCGGGGCCGGTCACCAGGAAAGGAAACGGGTTACTCAAGATACATTCGGTAGTCCACAGAAAGTGCTTTAACCTCGGCTATTTAGCTTCAAGACTTCCCATTTCCCTTGTCAAGAGTCATAAGCAAAATTCTTTGTGAAATAAAATATAAGTTTTGGTAATTAATCTAATCTAGAAAAAAGTCAAATGTAAAATAGTTGTCAACTAGTTGTCAACTAAGTTTTCTGAACTCAATATATGGTAGACAATATCCAGCAGAGTCATTTCTACTGGACTCCTATACAACGTTTTTAATCTGAAACTTTACGGAAAAGTATTATTGGCAGCTTTGAAAACTGTCTTATTCTATTCCAATAATAACATTAAATACGATAAGGATTCCTTATTGCAGACTGCATAGTCGATACATCTAAATTAAAGTATAAAGGCATAGAGGATCAAGGGTATTTATGTGCAAATTATACAGTCACGTCTGTGACTACAGATTGTGTCCGGTCTTGTTAAGTATAAATTATGTAAGACATTTAAATTGATATTTGTTCCATTTATCTATATTCCAAACATATAAACATAGTTCCACATAGACTTCAAGATTCTGATTATTAGATAAAAACTATCAATGATAACACACACATTCTCATTACTTCTCAGAACTGAATATTTTACAGTTTACAGACATGGTAGGAAACTGTTCCATCTTGGAAGGTTAATAAATAATGAAAGACTTATTATAACCAATAACTAGTTATCTTTTCAAAATTTAACTAAAGGTTGTCCACAGCATAGCGCAATACATTGTGCAGCAATATAATTGGAATAATCTCATTTTGATGTTCAAAGAACAATTTCGAAATTAAAGCAAAATCGTTATTAAATCAGTGTTTTACATTATTTAGGAGTATATACTACTTTTATTTGGAAAATAATTCAAATTTCCCCACTTTCCTAAAATCTAAGGCTCCTTTTATTATTTTGGACAGAAATGAATTTCGTCTTGCCATTCTTTATCATGTTGAAGTTTTTAATACTAACACATAATACTAATAATACTTGCTATATTTGTAAGGTCTCGTCAATTATATTTTTATAGTAATACTTGCCATATTTTAAGGTACCGTCTGTTATATTTTTATAGTAATACTTACACTATTTCTTAAGGTCTCGTCTGTTATGTTTGTAAAGTAATTCCATGACGCTTCAGAGCTGTAGTAGTAAATATCTGCAGCCATTTTATCATATTCGTCAAGATAGTTTTTTACTTCAGCCAAGTCATCAGTCGTTTTCCGTGAAGCGCTAACCAGGATCAGCAATCCCAATAGCATGCAACTCCATATCGCCATCGATGCTGAAAGAAAAAAGTGAGCGTAGGAACCGACTGGAAAATGTCACAAGCTCTGCCGCCTACAGATGTGTGACTGAAGCTGCTAGCCACAGATGATGTAAATGTCAGTTAAGTGACTTATGGGGCTTTTATTTACGTTAAATACATAGATGCCTGTAAAACGTTTGGTACCGTACACAACAATTTATGAAAACTTTATGCGTCGTCATTTTTTCTGTGTGTCATCAATCCATGATTTTAACACGGTGTTATATATTGCCCTGTTTCAGTTAGGTGAAATTCTTGTAAACATCTCAGGCAAGAAAGATTCTTAAGGGATATGATTTTACGCATCTTGCTTACCATCATTATATCTGTACATCTATCCATCTGTGTATTCATTCCTCTTAAGCAAACCTACCTTCCTATTCCTTTAACCTCCGATCTGTCTGTACATCTATATATCTATTACCATACATCTACATATCAAGACCATGCTTCCTCACTATACGTCTACATATCAAGACCATGCTTCCTGTGTCTCGGTATTCTCATTGTATTGTATTTGACTATTGCTGCACGAGTAGCGGACATCAACAGACATTAATAACATGAAGGTCAGGGCCCGCAAGTGGAGACAAACATTACTGCAAAATGTGTGACCTTGACCATTTGGTTCAAAGGTACAGCAAGTATGTCGCAGAATGAATTATCTTAAATTCATAATGATTAGTCCCAAGTATGAACAAAATCCATCGAAGGGTTTAGAAAATGCAAGAAATTCAGAAATAAATATGCACATATCAGGGCCAACATTTAGTCAATAATTATTCTTTAGAGACCATGCATTACAAATTTTGCTGGTGTACTAATCATGGAATAGGGGCTCGAGTCATTTTGATTTTTATCTCGCCTGCATTCTTGCATTTCTAATGCTAGGTCAAGGTCATTTAAAAATGCTAAGGATCATCTCTTGTGAAATATTGGAGTATTCAGCTTTTTGAAAATTTTATGTTGTTAAATAGCTAAGGAACGAATCTAAAATCGCTCTAAAATGTATAGGATGCCGTGCATTTTTCTTGTACTGTTAAGGAAAGAGTTGCTGTTTCAACACCTAAAGGCACCGTCTCTAGCAGATTACCAGATAAAGCCTCCATCTTTAGCGCAGAAAATAGGCAATGATGTCGGTGTAAAGAAGTTTTATGTAGAACTTTCACTGGCATATAAATTTACACATTTTAATGGAGGGAAAAGTCTGGATACATCTGGTGTTGGCTTACTATGCAGAGAACGTGCTTACTATCCAGAGAACGTTACGAGAAATAAAATCCAAATACCTAATTCCTACGAGGAAAACATTTTCTATGTACACTTAAATACCGAAAGTAATATTGAGCAGGTGATTCTCTCGTATGGGCAAAAAGAACCTACGACTCTTTCGACATGCTAGTAAAGGAACTATGACCTTTCCGACAAACTAGAAAAAGACTGACCATTTTGACATACTGGAAACAAGAAACTACGACTCTTTCGACATTCAAGAAAATGAACCTATGACCCTTTCGTCATACTAGTTAAAAAAAACTATGATCCTTTCGGCATACTACATGTAGTTAAGAAATTTATGACCCTTTCGACCTACTAGAAAATGAAACTATGATCAACTGGATATACCAGAAAAAGAAACTGACTCTTTCGACATACAAGAAAAAGAAACTGACCCTTTCTACATACTAGTAACGAAAGCTATGACCCAACATACTAGACAAGGAAACTATCATCCTTTCGACATACTAGAAAAAAAAAAGTCTAATGAATATTCCTCTCTGGGTTATATCATAGCAAGTGGTGATTTTAATAGTAGGACGAGTCGACTCCCCCTTCTGATAAAAGAAAATGATGAATCAGACCACTCACTTTCATCATTATTTAACACTTCTATCTTTATATTTATAAATTCCTATCGTTATTTGACAATTTCATAAATTCTTATCGGTATTTGACAATTTCATAACAATTTAATACATCTACAATTATTTAATCCTTCTATAATAATAATAATAATAATAATAATAATAATAATAATAATAATAATAATGAGGACTAAGTACAGAGCTTAATCTTTAGAGAGTGTACGTGTGATTTGGATCTTTATCGTAGCTTTAACAATTTTTCAGTCATGTCTCTACGATTTCTGCAGAGCTACAGTTTATAATGATGTCTAGTACTGGAGCATCATGCTGCAGACATGTAGCATGATGTCCCACCCAGTCACATTATACTGACACCAGGCCGACCAGTCCCAACACTAACCTCTTGATGCTGAGCGCCAAGTGAGGCAGCTGCTAGTACCATTTTTACAAGTCTTTGGTATGACTCGGCCGGAGTTCGAACCCGCGACCTCCCGGACGCACTAATCACCAGGCCACCGGAGCGACCTCTTAATCTTTTGAAGCTCGAAGCTCGTTACAAATATTAATTAACATATAAGGACACATACGCACACACACACACACACACACTAATATATATATATATATATATATATATATATATATATATATATATATATATATATATATATATATATATATATATATATATATATCCCTGGTGATACAAGCAAACGTGCCGTGTTTGATCAAAATCCGATCAGAAGTACTGTTCCATGGCAGTACAAGGTCATCCAATCAATATTTAAGATCACCTAATTAATACGTGTGGAGTTCACACATTAAGAATCGCATCAGAGATCCTAATGATATAAGCATATATTCCAAATTTATAAAAAGCAGTTTAGAAATACGGTCTTTATAGTGGTAACAAAGTTGGGTCCAAGATCACGCACTGATGTCCATGGCTCGCCAGAAATTGTGATGATACAAGCCCAAATTCCTAGTTTGATTGAAACTGAATAATATATATGGATATGGAATTCAGACTGGTGAGTAGCAATTGTTGACAGAGTCGTGACGCATGTTTCACGCGGAGCCATACGGTACACCCCCTCACACCCCGCCCGAAAAATAGCCTTTGGGCCAAGTGAGTTAAAAATAGATGATGTTAAGTATCAGAACTACTGATAATTTAAACATTATACTGGCGAAGGTGGTAGAATTATACA
The DNA here is from genome assembly GCA_016617855.1 of Megalonaias nervosa. Taxonomy (NCBI): domain Eukaryota; kingdom Metazoa; phylum Mollusca; class Bivalvia; order Unionida; family Unionidae; genus Megalonaias; species Megalonaias nervosa. The sequence continues at coordinate 12,397 of JAECUM010033917.1, forward strand.
TCAGATGAATAGAGTCTTATAATCTATTTTTTGACTATGTAATTTTACCGACTATTTCACCACTTGACAATGATTATACGAGTTGATCTGAGAGACATCATTAACTTGGATAATTATGAAAATTTAAACGCGACATTTACGAAAATGTTCTTGAACATTTATTTCTCATACAAAGCTTCTACAATGTGATTCGACTATTTTATATCTTATAATAAAAACATGATCCTAATCACTGAATCAATATGAAGTATGGCAAGCAGGCGTGTAGAAACATTAGGCAAATTATTTTTCTTACTAAAGACACATTGAAAAAGAAATCCAGTGTAAAATTCATACAAGTAAATCAAATTCTTTCCAAAACTTAAAGGGGTTCTAACGATAATACAAGAAGCTGCACTGGCAAACTTTAAAAAAAAAGTCCTTTCTATGCAAAATATTTTTGATCACCAATTTAGTTCTAAGACTTCTTGGATACAATATTGTGCAACCCAGAAGGACTACTAACAAATACGCTGCTATAACCAGAGACGTATTATTTATATTTCAAATTACAAATACTTCAGGACGTTTATGCCAAGACATTTTTCACTTAATTTTGTTTTTAATTTAAAACATTATGACATTCAAGAACAAGTTTTAAACAACAATAACACTAGTATCCATCTCATCAGGAACAGCAATAAGAACCACCTCCATCAGCAACAGCAATAACCACCACCCCCATCAGAAACAAAGGAGCAATAACGACCACCTCCATATTATATGTAATATTCCTGCTTCATCTGGTACAACTCTAAAGAAAGCTAACGTGTCACAGAAATTGGGGTAAAGAAAATTTTGTTGTTTTTGTTTTTCGTTTAAAACATGTTCAAACAAGTACATCCAAGTAATCTCATCTCAATCTGCAATTGTGTTCCAAATTATATCTAAAAGTCAATACACTTCCCGACATGGAGGAATGTGATGTACAATAATTAGTTGTGCCGAAGCATACGTACCAGAACATGACGTGAGAAGTAAAACAAGCAAACAAACAAAACAATTCTTACTTCCAAATCCCACGGAAGTAATGTTTAAATATAACATGATTTCCATCAAATCTTTTAAACAAAGAGAAACCGACCATTGTTGATTCCACGATATATGCTCGTAATCCGTAGTCTCTGAAGGGTTAAGATTCGTATTTTTATCAGCTAAAATTGACATTTGATATTGCATTTTACGCGTAATAGATTACGGCATTGAGATAGTATTAAGCTATTATATTGTAATTACCTCGTTACGTGAAGGCTAAACAAGAAGGAATGAGCGTTACATTTTTCATATACACTGGGATTTGTGTACAATGCACGAGGCAAACATCACAATGCCATATAATGGGGATGCCATGTTGGTCTTCTTGTCAAACCAATGTCTTGACTGGCCGTCATATTACACACATACACTTTCTATACAGAAATTATAGTTTGCAAAGATTATTCCGAAAGGTTCCTGAAGTACCTACTATAAAAGTGACTATATTTTATTCGTTTTCCTCTCTTTTTACACCGCATGTAGTTCTCTAAACATTATTCCGCCAACGTTTATATCCTCGGGTATTGTGAATCCATCGTTTTTAATACCCGTAGAAAGAAAAAGAAGAAAAGTATTTGCCATGAAAAACTTTAACCCAAATAGACCTTATATGTATGCATAAATGGAATATATATTAAATTTGCTTGAGAACTGTAGTTATGATTTGTTTTTCCGCCAGTCCATGACAAGGCATTCCAGTTAAACAAGATTCAAATGATCAGGTAAGATATAACAGCAGTCGCATACTTTACAAGATGGCACTTCGTTTAGTTCTGTTGGATATCAGGATGGTCACTAATTATGAATGTTAAAGAACAACATGATTATGACGTTGAATATGACATTTATGCATTACATATCCACTTGCAGTTTCTACATTGGATTCTACGGTGTGTCGAATAGGCCACGTATAGGGAAATGGTATACACTTATTTGCACAATTAGTTATACACATTATTGGTGATTTAGTGACACTCTTCTATATTGTAAAACTAATCATTTATGTTATTTGCTTATGGCATTTGAACACTGGGTAAATTGGAACACTGGGTAAATGTAATCATTTGCAAAGACATTGGTTGCTTTAGAAAACAGGATACAGAGATAGCTTCATGTGGCTGGTGGTCTACATAAAGGGGAAATATTAGACCAAAGTTCGTACAAAGCCACTGCTATGAAACAATAAAGTGGTAAGAGATTTTAAACTCAAGATTCTTTAATTAATAAAGTATAGAAAACTGAATTACCAGTCGTGGTAGAATAGTGTACAGCTTGTATAGAAAGTCATGCGAGTAGAGAACACGAAAGTAATCCAGACTGTTTAATTTTGAACCAGGAATGTTTGGGACTAAAAATTGCCATTATTATTACCAATATTCGTGGAGAACAGTGTTACTGTCTTCATCATAAAATGCTGTTTCTGGCCAATACAGGTCTTCCGACCGTTTCTTTTTTAGGCATTACTGTCAACGTTCTTCTGGACTGATGGAACCCATTTTTATGTGCAAACAATATGTGCAGAAAAACAGCTCGTGTTCAATTTCTTCAAGTTTTATACAAAATCCATATGTTATTGCCATTAAATGGATTATTTATAATATTCAGTGGCATTTCATTTTCGCTACATCCACTCCATATCCCTGTACATTGCATCGAAGTATGTGGTCAAAAAGATATGGAATAATTTTTACTACAAGTTATTCTTTTCACCGAGTCACTGCTGAATGCTGCAGGATACTTAACTAAAAGAAATTGGACATCACTCTTACCATATTTAGCCATTTCTTCACAATCAGAGTACCATTCGCCAACCACCTATACTAAATTGTGCTTTACCAACAGCTTTTAAGACTGTACATTTCATATAATGTTGATGCGTTTGCGACAGTGTACATTAAATGCTACAAAGATAACAATGTTTCCTTTATATCCTTATTCTTCTGTTGACTGATACGAGTAGACAACTTTTCAACTGCATGGCGTTACTATTTTGGTTTAGTACACACCGCCCCCCCCCTCCCCCGAACATAAGATATATTTTTAGTCTTAATAAGACTCCAGCACTGTCTGTACGTGTGGTAGGTATGCAAAAGTTAGGTTATAAATGCAGGTATCATATTACATTATGATACTCTGTGTAATGGATCAAAAGTAAGAATCACAGAAATATCCCACCCCAACTAAAGTTTAAACGTTAATTTCTATATGTTCCAGCCATTTGTGTTGTACATTGGCACAGCACAACAAAATAAGTAGTATAACTTACCAGCTCAGTACGCGAAGTCCGTAATATAATCTACTGAAACTGTTTCAATACTGTAAGAGAGCGTGATCGAAAGAGTGGGCTTCCCATTCCTACTAGAATAGCAAGAAAAATAATGTACACTTACTCCTGTTTAATAGTACATGCACGTGCATTACGAGACGCGTGAGCAGGATCCACTCGTGCAAGTAAAATGCCCGATTTTATTGTTTCTACTGCCTACGGCAATAATAAATAAAGAATGCAAATCATACCACAAGTATTAAGCATCTGGCAGCCGCTGACCTTCCTAAAGGCCAAGCTTCACCAGATCCTGTCCAACCCAAACCATTGTGAACTCGAAGAACGCTACGAGGTATTCTGATATCCAAAACCATATAATAAATACATCGCACTCCGCGATGCTTCTAGTGATCAGCAGAAATAAAGATTTTTAAAAAATTGTTTGTTTTATCCAACATGTGAACTAAAAATTATAGTAAACCTGTGCAAACAATCATCGTCACTCTTTAGAAAGGTTCGTGTATTTGTGTTTGTGTGTGTGTGTGTGTGTGTGTGTGTGATTGATTTAGATTTTTAACATAGCTTTTAACAAGGTTCGTGTATTTAATAATGCGTAAATGGGAGGTTTTTTTTTTTTTTTTTTGTTCCTCTGGTTAATAGAGTTGCAAATGACTCTGATCAATATTTGTAGTTCACTGGTCACAGCACGTCTCTCCAAACCTTGGAAAATTATGTACAAATTTCTATAATCGTTCGGTTAATTCATACAAGACTCTAGAAAGTGAATACATGTGAAAAATTCACTTTTTGTACGAGATATTTAAATATTGCCTATTTTCATCAGGCTTAAGTGGTTAATGCGTCCGCTTCGAATGCGGGAGGTCGAGGGTTGGAACCACGACCGAGCCGAAGACTTTTAAAAATGGTGCTAGCAGTTGCCTCGCTAGGCTCTCATCATTAAGAGGTTAGCGTTAGAACTGAAGAGCCTGGTGGCAAGATTATGTGACTGGTTGGGACATGATGTTACATGTCTGTGGCATGATGCCACAGTGTTATACGTCACTAGTTTAACAGAAAATGACCTCCATGTGCAAGATCTTGTACTAAATTTTCTTTCCCTGTCATCATCAGAAAACCTGATCCTTTATCATCCCCAACCGTCAAAAAACACTGATCACACTGCAAAGAAAGACACAAACATTGAATTCAGTATACTCACTTATAACTTTATTCCAACTTGAAACAAATTAGACCCTGATCTACTATTGCATATTGCGTTGGCAGATCATGGTCTATGTTTGCATTCTGACCCGATGTATAAGCAAGTATAGATGGTATCGTTTGCTGGATACCAAAATTTTTGTGTGGATTTCACTGTTGCTACAGGTCATGAATATGAAAAACAATGAGCTTTCTGTGGCTGGAAGTTAACCGCTTCCCAAACTGGATGAATTCAAGTATCAAGGATCAAACTATCATCAGGCAATCAATCAACCAGTGAATAATATCACATATTCCACACACACACACACACACACACACACACACACACACAAAAGACTCCAGTTATTTAGCAACAAGTTTTCCTGCTGTAGGTGAAGGAATTACATACAGATTTAAGATTCCTATGAAATCTAGCAGAGAAACTTCTAGTAGCATGAAATTTATACCAAACCTGATAACGACGTCAACACATACACCTGCATACATACTGAACTGTAAATGCTCTTAACATTTCCTTACATTATTTTGGGATTATTTTTGTTTTGGCCTTCAGATACAACACAAAGCATGCTGAAATCAGTCAAATATATGCTTCCTTGATAGTTACCATTGGTAAAGAATGTGCAGAAATTCCTGAGGAAAGTTGTTACGACTTTAATGATATTGTTTTCGTTATTCATTACAAAGTATTTCAAATAATTTTACGCATATCTGTCAAAAATTAATGGTGAATTTTACAAATAATTATATTTACCATCCTTAGACAGCATTTTTGACACGTTTCATGCCAACACGGTGGGCAAATGAAATGTGGTGAAACATATTGAGGCCAAATCCAACTTTCGAATTTTATAAAAACAACAACAAAACCACGTGTCTTCTTTTAGTTATTTATTACCATATGTGAATGTCTAAAGTAAATATTCCCTTGTAAGACTAAAATCGTGACATCCTTATTTCCTGTCTGAACTTTACGTACTTTCTTAAGTCCTCTGAGTATTTTCTTGTTTATCGAGTAAGTTTGTTTATATTTGCTAAACTTGTACTTGGTCCTATAGAATTTTGGACTGGAAATGTTCCACTATGGATGTGTACCTGTGTTGGCACAAAAACCAGTAATAGTGCAATTACTAAAGTTTCCCAAACATTTTCAGCTAATTAAGTTCTTTGTCAGGGGAAGCAAGAACTTACATCTACAGAATACAAAGCCCTGCACACCTACACTGTGAATTCGTTTTAGTGGAACTTATTTTTATCATTTTCTTAAAAATGACATTTTCTGTAATACTTTTATTTGTGGACTGTGAAAGAGTCCTTCTGTTTCTGTGGATAAATCATGGTTCCGTGGATCTCTAAATTCATGGTTTGTTGAAAGAATAACATTCTTGAAAGTTGCTACCTGGTGAAAAAATAGTAAAATCATAGTATCATAGCAAGTGTGTGCTTGTTGGGGGTGGGGTGGGGGTGGTTTCATTTTACAAATATATGGGTCTTGTGTTTACACTTTAACAACTTTAAGGTCATAAGCTAAATAAAACTTAACAAATAATTTAATTCTCTATGAAATACAATGAAAATTTAACAATTCCAAAATAATGGAGCGTTCCTAATGAATGCCATGTCTCTAATGCGCTGATGTGTCAACAATCTTGATGTATCACGATGGCATTGTCCAGAAATCCTTTTAATAAATTCACAATAATCTCCATATGTTGGTTTAGTCGAGACAGTCATATGATCACTGTGTAAATACAATAAATAATTTAAATCAACGATTCCTCTCAAACTAAATCTAAACACAACACTGCTAAAGAAACATTAGTAGCTCAGAGTATGAAATCTGTTACAGCTATAATCTATTATCAATGGAATTTTGGGTATTTTAACCTTGGTAGGCAATTCCACAACTCGGAAAATTGTATGTTTTTTTTTTCAACATAAAATCCTTTCATTAGTCACTTAGTTGCATAAATTGTATACCATTTGCTACGTTGACAAGAAATTACACACAAAATTTAATAAAACAAGATTTTATAAAAGCATAATGTATATGTGTGGTTCAAGTGACAAGATTTTAGTCTTGGTACATATTATTGTTTTATGACCCGGTAGCCTAGATTACCATAAAGGCTCATTAATTGAATTGAAAACATTACATGTCCTTTCGCCCAGTTGTGAAGAGTGTTCGGTTAAGCTCTGGAAGCTTTAGTGTGTAATCATACAGATTTGGTAAGGTAGAAGTTAAATGAACCGATCAGCTTCAGTAAGATCGTTAAGTTATACGGTTATTAATAACGATTCTAAAGACAGGTATCAACATTTTTCACCTGGTGAATGAAACACGACCACACAAGCAGTCCGTTCAAAGGAAAGTGTTAACAGAGCGCTTGCAAAGCATGCTAAAATGGGAACGCATTTGGTACTACCGTTGTCCGTGCAATGTGTCGTGTTACTCAAGTTTAATTTAACTCATTCTTGATATACATTGACGAATGATTTCTTATGTTTTAGGAAATTATCTTTAGGTTTTCTCAAGGATTTAATATCGCCATACGACTTTCAAATATTATCATAATAATTTTAAAGAGAATCCGATTTTCTTTAAATATTGCTCGACAATGTTTCCTGATTTCATATAAACTTGCAAAGAAAAGATTCGATTCATTCTTAAAACATTTTACATCTATTTTGTTTAAGAAAAATTGTATGTTGCATATAACAAAGATCGCAGAAAAATACTCGAATCAACGGAATATAATGTTCTTGGAAGCATGGACAATGCATCAAACTTATTTGATGACTGTGCCCTGCATTCCAATTACAAGTCCATAATTACTTTTCAGCAGCTAGAATAAAAAGAATCATCCTTTAAAACAATGCATTTATTTCGTCCGTAGCACTGAAAGTGCAAATCGCAATCGGACCAGCATCAAACGTTCAGGAATACCCTTCGAGAAATGCAAGAGCTGTCTAAGAAAGGTGCTTGAACGTGTACGTTTCCGTCTCTCGTCTTTGTGAAACAGGACTAAAACAACTTTGTCGTGATCTGAGCAAGTCACCAAACTAGAGGATGGGGAACATTCAGTACTGTGTGTAAATCTAATACAATGAAACTAGAATATCGACCTTTTCGTCTCATATATAGAATTATTCGTTTTCCAGTTACATTTATGTGTTATCTTTTATGTGTACTATGAATAATCTAGACCTGATCGATGTATTTCTTCAATTCCATTTCAAATGGATTTCATGTTAGTGGCATTTAAATCTATGAACAATTCCAGCATGTTTACACCCGACAAGATCTTTAATAAAATATCTCCAATTCGTATCAAATGCTAGCAACACAGGGAGAACAATGCAAGGAAAGGGACATCTATCATTCTTCGCTTCCTTGGAATTATTTTCCCCGTGTTTTCCTTAGGGAGGAGGTCCATATTTCACATGTCGGAGGAGCTATTTGGACCATGAGGAGGAGGAGGAGCAGAAGGCGGCGAAAGAAAATGAAAAGAGGTTATTGGAGGAGGATTGGATTTATTTGTATTATTAGTGTGATATGGAAATGGCGTCAGATTTACACTGTAGTTTTACCTCGTTTCCTAAACATTTTCTGCCATTGGCACATTAATTTCCGCGATTAAAAATTTTATATGCAATTTTATTCAGTGAGGCATGACATTTATTATTTGCCTCTAATGTTTATATACCTCGATATACGGTTAATCATAGTACTTAAAATTATCGTTACATGCGCTATTTGACAATGTATGATGACACGAGATAAGCGATGATAAAAAAAATCTTTAATAATTTTACAGTTGACTACACCTTTTGGTTCACAAGACCAAAGTTTTAAGCTAGAGCATTTTACAACGATTCCATTCTGTACGATAAAAAAAAAATCAATTGTTTAATGACAAATTTTTCCTCGATTAGGATTCTGTTGTCATTGAACAATCGATTTGTTTCAGTACAACAGTTATAAATCGGCTTTGATCTATTTCTTCTGTCTGCCAGATACACGCTTGAATAGCTAGCTACTCAGATGATTGAAAGCGGTAGAGATGGATAGCCGCATTGCTGATCAATGTTCCGTCTGCCTGTCGACGTGCAGTTTTATGTTTCATTTTTATCACGGTCTTTGTCATACCTACCGTTTGCAGCAACTCCAAGGGATGCATACAATTCTGATGACGAAATCTGACATCGCCATGTGATGTCAAAAACGTAAATACGTGTATTTAAATGCAGAAACAAACGGTAATAAGCAAGAGGAACTGAACTACAAATTTTTTTTAGATGTAAATTACTTTTGGTTAAGGCGTATTTGTTTTCCCATAGGAGTAACAGTAACAATATTTTCAAGATGACTGCCATGGTGGCCATATGGAATATCGGATTGGCACCATTTACAACTAGGGCCAAATATAGATAACTCGTTATTGAATGCATAATATCGATATCCCCAGTCATCCTGGAGAAATAGCGTTTATCAATATTTTCAATCTGACCTTTGTAGCAGCCATATTGAATGTCTGATTAGGATTCTAATGTCATTGATAACCAACTGAACATCATAAAAATCCTTTAAGTGAAAACTCCATGCCGATATGACCATTTATTTTCAGGAGTAGTGACAACAGTATTGTCATATTGGAGTTCTAGACAGCACCATATTCATTTACATTCAATTAGACATGACAAGTCGTTTAGCAAAAACACGTTTATACTACCATCCATTCATCAGTTGTGATAACGCGATTGTTAAGATGGCGGCTTTTAATGCCATATTGGACATGCAAACAGCACCATTTTCATTGTCGACCGTCTAAGCATCATTGGAAGTCGTCTGCTCAAAAGCCAAAGAGAATATTACTTTTTATTTTAGAAGGAGTAGCAATAACACTATTTCAATATGGCTGCAATGCCGTCAGTATTGGACATCATATATGCGCCATTTTCATTCAGGACAGATTAACCAACTAGACAAAAGAAGCGTTATGGCGAAAGCCTCATGTTTAGGATAAGTAGCCTTAACAAACATTCAAAGACGGTCACTGTGGTGGCCATGTTGGATGTCCAAGAGGTACCATTTTCATTTACGACCAACTAGAACATGCGTGTGCGTGTAACGTTCATGCCAATCTTCCAAGTAGATTATCAGGAGTAGTGATACACTACCTGGCCGACGGTACCATTGACTGTAATTGTACAACCATAGCGTGTTTCAGAGATGGCAGAATTCGCAATGCACATGCTTGATCACAACGTCGGAAACGGGTCTGCCTTGTCTGCTGTATGTATCTGAATAGGATACGTATCATGTATCTTGACTGTCGATTGAAAAACTTGCAGTACGCGAGAGCTTAACGTCTGCTTTATCATGCGATCTTGATTGTAGTGACCATGTAAAGTACACAAGCCGTCATTGTTATCAGGACGGAGACTCGACAAATAGTGTCTTTATTTTTTCTAGTATTTCAAGCAGACTAACGTGCGGACTATTTACCTCCGTAAGGAGGATAACAATGCCATGTTTACTCCAAATCGATAGTAATGTGTTGTCAGTGTAGCGGATAATCACCAGATAGTTATGGATAACCCTTTTGTATCAGCTATAAGGAATTAAAAACAAAGCATTAGGGAGGTATAATCTAAGATTATAATTTTCCATAACACCGTGCATGAACAAAAATTGATTACATGAAACGATATATGAATCATATATAAGAAAAAGATTACATTTATTTAAAATATTACTAGTCCATTTCCATATACTACATTCAGAAATAATGGTTATTACAATGAATATAAAAAGGGTTAGAATGTATGAAAGTTATAAAAATTAAGATAGAATACTAAAAATTAACTAAGCATTAGGAAGGTATCATCTAAGATAATTTTCCTTAACACCGTGCATGAATATAAATTGATTACATGAAATGATATATGAATCATAGATAAGAAAAAGATGACATTTATTTAAAATATTACCCGTGCATTTCTATATACTACATTCAGAAAATAATGGTTAATACACTAAATATTAAAATAATTAGAATGTATAAAGTTTTAAAAATTAAGATAAAATACTAAAAACTAACTTAAAAATGTGCATTTATTTACAATTAGTGCCTTACATGCTTCTATTAGTAACTGTATAATGAGAGAAGTTGAACATCACATAGATATAAAAGCAATTTACAATGGTAATTTCTTACATTTGCCCTTAGTTAACGTGATCCTTATTTGTCCATTGCATATGAAGGGACAATCCATTTAACATTTTGTTGTCCGTAATTTCCGGATGAACTGCATCAAAGGGCCAGTTGTAGGTCGTCTTCTTACATTTTGTTGTCCGTAATTTCCGGATGAACTGCATCAAAGGGCCAGTTGTGGGTCGTCTTCTCTGGATTGGACTAGTTAATAATACTAATGACTCGACTAACAATCATTACAAACTCGTTTCATTTGCCAGCGTTCAAAGAAATGATGATACGTCTTCGAAGTGATTATGTTTTCAATTTCTTTCAAATAGACAGCATCCAAAAATTTGCAATATAGAAAAGCGAAATTTGACAAGATTTTACTATCGTTCATCGTAACACCCGTTAGTTTCCTAAAGAAAATGAACAATGTACTCAAAGATAAACTGTTACGTCATAAAGAACTGTCTCCTAATAATGGGTTTCTTTAATAGTTTTCTGCCCATATAACTGCGAAACCTAAAGCCATCATAATTGCAAAACGACTTGTTCAGAGCAGAACAATCGCCAATTCTCAAGAAATAATTTTTATGTAGCTAGTATTGAATTGCATGAAAATCTTAAATTTCCTACTTGTTTTCATTACTAATAACAATGCTACACAGGGCCAAAATCGCTCCAATGTTAAATCCCGTAAATTTACTGATGGAACTTCCTGAGACGACAGCTGCCGATTTAACGTAAGGACAACGTTTCTTGTCCCATCCCAATGTCTCCTTATTTTGTTTGTTGTTGTTCTGCAGCCATTTAATCAGTGGATCGAAATATTCCAGAAGCGGACGGACGCTAAGCTTGTCAGTCTGACCGTCGGTTCCATTTGTAATTTTCAACATGGCCTCACCCCAAGGTCGTGACGCTCCCATTTTAAGTATCTCTCTGAATATGAAAACGTTTTTAATTAATTAGTTAAGAACCGAACCTACACGGTCTTCGAGGAGAGACGTACGAGTTATGTTCCATTGTAATAGGTCAAATGTCATTTGGAGAAAATGCATTATCCTTAATTGGCTGTGTCGAAGTGTCTCATTTATTCATTCATTTATTCATGTCATTTAAATTGTCAAAAAATTCAAAGACGGTGATTTGTACACACACCCTATTCTAACATAATCTTTGCTACTACATTTCTTGAAGAAAGCAACATATTGACTTAGAACAAGCATATGGCTCAGATGAATAATAATAATAATAATAATAATAATAATAATAATAATAATAATAATAAGTAGTAGTAGTAGTAGTAGTAGTAGTAGATCGTCCTCACTCAGAAATAGCAGTTACTCAATTACAATAATACATGCTGAAAACTTACCACACTAAAATTTACAAATTGCGTCAATAAATTTAATCAAACGATGAAATAGTTGTTATGGTTTCAAACAGTAAAAAATGTATGATGGAGTGTTTAAATTAGAGAGCAATACTCACTTCAGTCTAGCTCCCGCAGCGGTATTCTTATAGATGTCACATCGATGGAGAAGCCCAGGAATATTTCCCACCTTACACAAGGCTTTGTGCCATTGGAACTGGGCAACATAACTCACCAAATACCTGAAACGGATGTATAGGATCCTTCATTGGTGCCAATGTATATGCAATTTATATAGTAAGATTATATTATCTGTTGCCCAAGGCCAGGATCGAAACAAAACTCATTAGAATTCTTGGGTGTGTTTCTTGCACTCTGATCAAAATATTTGTTTTCACTGTCAGTACGATACAAGTAGTATATGGTGACGATATAGTGTCAATGGGAAAATACATTACAGCCCCCCCCCCCCGGGACGATATGGCATCAAGATTTATAGCGTCAAAACCAAAACCCTGGGACGATATAGCGTCAAGGGAATTTTGTATAGGGACAATAGGAATGGAACAGGTAGGGTGACGTCACAGTACTGGACACTTGCAACAATGTTGCAAGCGGCTGACCTGAAAACCGCTCCGGTGGCCTAGTGGTTAGAGCATCCGCCTCTGATGCGGGAGGTCGCGGGTTCGATCCCCGGCCGAGTCATACCAAAGACTTCAAAAAATGGTACTAACAGCTGCCTCTCTTGGCGCTCAGCATTAAGGTTAGTGTTAGGACTGGTCAGCCTGATGTCAGGATAATGTGACTGGGTGGGACATCATGCCACATGTCTGCGACATGATGCCCCAGTGCTAGACATCACTATAAACTGTCACACAGCTACGTTAAAAATCTAAATTACACACACACACACACACGCTGACCTGAATACGCGCGGCTACTCTAGGTAGAGACAAATACAGCAGAGACAGACATATATAACACATATAGGCAAGAAAGAATAAATATCTTTTCGAGGCATATGAAGTGGCCCTGAAAAGGGCCTTTAGATTTTATGTTAGCATCATTCCGTTAACATAGAGGGCATCTCATTGATCTTCTCTTTCTCAAACTTCGTCTAACCTCTGGTACGTATATGAGGACCCTTTTCAGATAACCTTGTCTCTCCACATAGACCCTTTTCCAAACGCTCGTCTCGGTGATCCGGATAATGGTCCATGATGATTTAACATACATGGGTAAGTCCGTACGGAACAGCATTGACGATACGAGAGTAGGGGATTTTACGTTTGTCCACATGTTGTGATGAGAACAGGTGAAGGGAATGAAGTTTATTTATAGTGAAAGAGTCGATCGAAACCGATTGAGATTGTTCACCAATCCCAACACGCGTTACAAAATTCAGCCACCGCGCGGAGTCTGTCTTCCAATCCGAAGAGAGCTATCTGTGACGTCACATTCCCTATATAGGTGCGCTAGCGTCTGTGCGCAGTGAATCGACGCGACATTGTTTCTTGAAAAATGACAGAAACGAACAAGACGATGAATTGGGGTGCACCGACCGTGGCGACGAGAAGCGATGGCTCAGCAGCGGCTACCAAAGTCAACACAGGGCTACTTCCAGAAGAGGTTGATTTCAACTGGGATTTAGTGGATTTTCTCTCTTCTTCACAAGAGTTTGTTCCGGTACCAGCACCTTCGCCACCTTTTTTGCCACACGTCGAGGATTTTAAACAGAGACAGAAAGAAGAATTGGAGAAATTTTTACAACAACAGAAAGAAGCAGAACAAGCTTTTCTCCTTCAACAGCAACAGCGAGAAGAAGAAGAAGAAGAGGCAAGAAGGAAACGACAGGAGGAAGATGCAGCAGAGAAAAAACAAGGCCTAGGAGAGAAGGAGAACAGTGAAACTCAAACGGTAACGGTACTCTTAGACATTTTGGCAGAGTTAAGGAGTCTGAAACAAATGTATCAGACTTCTTTATTACGGCCGAAGAGAAAAAGGCCTTCCCAAGCCAAACAGCCCAACCCGGTTACTACGCCTGAGATACCCGCCCTAGCGATTTCTACCAAATCATCGACGTGAGCAAGTTCAGAAGTAGGCCTTGGCCGTGGCAAAGGCTTAAGACAGTTAAAGCGGATTGCTTCTCGTTCCCGAGTTGTTTTGATAAAAACAACCACCCAAAGGCCCTTTTTAGGGCCACTCACTTCTTTCGAAAAGAGTTAGTATTCATTTTGCCTCAATCAATTAAAACTCAAAATCCCTTTTTTACACATGATATATGTGTAAGTGCGTGAGTGTATGCCCTTTATCATTCTAAAAAATCAGAATTAAGAGACACTTAAGTTTTTTCTGTCTGGTCAATTCTGGTACAAATTTTACAAACCAATGTCACAACACAACACTTTAAAAAAGTTCATAGACTTCTGTGTCTTTTTTTGTTCACTTTGTTTTTTTTTAATTTTCTTCACTTTCACAGGTTTTTCCTCCTCTTCTCATTTTTTCTCGCCTTCTTTTCTTCTCTTTCTGGACGTGTCTGGGTTCTTCCTTTGCCGAGGGCATCTCTTGTTCCTTCTGCTCCTGATATGTCTTTGGGCAGTCTGAAGACAATGTTCTTTCTCTTGACAATAATAACAGGTATCCTGACTTTTGTCTCTTGACACTGGTCTTGCTTTTTTGACGATTTGGACATTCTGTAGCCCAATGCCCTTTCTTCTGACATATAGCAATTATCTTGACTTTTATCTCGAAAAGAGGGGGAGTAGTCCGTCGGCTTGTCTGAAGAAAACTTTCGTATGACACCTCGCAAAGCTCTGATCAGAAGTTTGATCTGTGTGGGCCCTTCCATCGTGCTGGTCGGCTTGAGTGAAATGAATACTGAGAGGGAAGGCACTTGCCCTTTACATATACACTGGCCTAACATGAATATATAGGGGTCCATAGCGTTTCAAATGTAGTCCCTTGACTTTTACCAGTCAAGATGAAACGATCGCATTATTTCGTAAAGAAAGGAGAAGACAGTAAGAGGCAGAAGCGTGATTTAACGCCTCGCACAGTAGCTGAAGTCTTGGCTCAAATCCATGTCAGCGATTTTGAAGATGACATGAGTGAACCAGAATCCAGACCCAGAGAGTCTACACCCAACCAAAGTCCGCAATCACCACCAGTAAACCCTGAAAAGTATTACCACATTCGAGAGACGGACAAACGCTCCTCCAAAAAATTTAGAACCACGGCCTACACTTGCACGGTGAAGTTTAAAGATTTCAAGTCCGACGTACCGTTGGAGAAGGCAAAAGGGTTCATCACCGATGTGTGGGATTCTTTGTTAACCACACTGAAACAGCAATGTGAAGCCAAAGAAGACGATCGCTTGAGACTTTCCATTCATCACGACAGTTTGAAGTCCCCCGTTTGGATCGAGTTTAGCAGCCCGGCAGAATTGACACCTTCTAAAGTCATCGACAAGATTCAACATGTGAAACAATCCATCGACAAGTTTCACATCACCGATGGAAAAGCGACACTGTTCATGACCCACGTGTCCAAAGACACACCCTGTGGCATTCCTGAAATGCAAAAGTTGCAAGACGTTTTGGCTCCTCGCTACACATTGAAAGTGCACCCTCAAGAAGTGCGCGGACCTCTGTTGTTTCGAGGCAAAAATTTCAAAGACGGAAAATACATTCAAGTCTATCATCACGATGAACATTTCAATGCCATTACCAATATCACTGCATTCCTGGGATACGATTATTACTGTGAGAAATTTGACTATGGCTATAACAATCGAGAGCAACACAAGCATTGCGGATCGAAATGTGAGGGATGTTTAGCCTCTAAACCTTGTCTTGACGAAAGACAAGAACGAGTGCATTGCCCAGCTTGTCAACGCACGTTTGTCAGTCCAGCTTTTTACCAACAACATTTGAAGACGCAAGGTTTACAGCAGAAATGTGCTTGTCAACTCCTGAGATTGTGCCCTACTTGTGGACAAGGCATACGTACCAACAGTGGACATTTTACGACGTTGCTGTAGAAAATTTCGAGAACTATTCATGGAGCACGGAGGGACCGATCCTTTGAAAGAAGCATGCACCATTGACAAAGTGTGTTCCTTAGTGTACCGCCAACGATTCATGCCCGAAAACACCCTAGCTGTCATAAGTCCTCAAACGACGAACTTTGTCAAACGTCAATACTCGGTCAAAGCCCTACGCTGCCTACATTACTTATGTGACAAGGAAGACAAATGGATCCAACATGCTCGCAACGGAGGAGGCGAAAAGACCATTGGAAGGTATTCGGTGAATGGTAGGGACTTAGAAAACCCCAAGACCGTGTACGAATTTAACGGTTGCTTATTTCACGGATGTCCCTTCTGTTACCCTCAACGTGACACTAAATATCAGTTTTTACAACGGACTATGGAAGACTTGTACCAGGTCACTTGTCAGCGGCGATTGAAGTTGGAACAGAAAGGATATCAAGTGGTAGAAATGTGGGAACACGAGCACGATCACCGTTTGAAAACCGATCCCGAGCTTAAACGCATCGTGGAAGTTACAAGCTGGTGGACCCTCTGAACCCGCGGGACAGTTTGTACGGTGGACGGACGAATGCCACCTGTTTGCTGTACCAAGCCGACGAGAATAAAGGAGAAGCAATCAAATATTTGGACGTGTGTTCTCTGTATCCTTTCGTGTGCAAATATTGTCACTTTCCCGCAGGGCGCCCACAATTGCTGACGAAACACATCGACCTGGACAACATTCGAGAATACGAAGGATTGATCAAGTGCAAAGTCTTGCCTCCCCCGAACTAGTATCATTCCGTTTTACCTCACCATTGCCAAGGAAAACTGATGTTTCCCTTGTGCCGTACTTGTGCCGAAACGTGCAACCAAGACCAACCTTTTCAGCACACCCAGGAAGAACGCGCCTTGACAGGAACGTGGGTCTGCGTGGAATTGTTCAAAGCTCTGGACCTGGGATACCAACTGTTAGAAGTGTGCGAAATTTACCACTTTCCCAAGATAGAAAAATACCACAAAGGCGACAAGACCCAAAGGCATTTTCGCAGACTACGTGGATGCCTTTTTAAAACTGAAACAAGAAGCTAGCGGCTATCCTTCCTGGTGCCACACTCCCGAAGACCAAAAGAAATTCAAAGAGAAATACTTGGAGCAGGAAGGCATCACTTTAGACCACGTGGAGAAAAACGAAGGAAGGCGATCGTTTGCCAAAGTGATGCTAAATTGCTTGTGGGGCAAAATGGCACAACGACCGTGTTTACCCAAGACGGAGTATTTGACAGAACCATCTCGCTACCTCCAGATGATTCACGACAAAAACAAATACATGAAACAAGTGGTTCGTCGTTCGTGCGGACTTGATCTTAGTCAATTACGAAGAACTGGACCTTGTAGAAGCCGACGAATTTGGAAATGTCATCATTGCGGCCTACGTGAGAGCCCATGCTCGCTTAAAACTGTGCGAAGCTTTAGAGCTGTTAGGAGATCGTGTGCCGTAT
This sequence comes from Megalonaias nervosa, assembly GCA_016617855.1. Taxonomy (NCBI): domain Eukaryota; kingdom Metazoa; phylum Mollusca; class Bivalvia; order Unionida; family Unionidae; genus Megalonaias; species Megalonaias nervosa. The sequence continues at coordinate 30,068 of JAECUM010033917.1, forward strand.
TTTGACACGGACAGTTGCATCTACATCGATCGACTAGGTCAACGTCACCCCGTCATCGAAGGAGACGGTTTAGGAGCCTGGACGGACGAGCATCTCGACAAGATTCTAATTTTTGATAGTGGCGGTCCCAAAAATTAGGCTACGAATACTGTGATCCACATGAAGTGCATACCGAGTGTAAAGTGAAAGGATTGACTCAATTATCGCACCAGTCGAGTGGTGAACTTTCGCGTCTTGAAAGAAGCCTTGCAGCCTGGACAGGATGGAAATTTTAAAGTGACCACCCACGAACAGCACAAGATTGTACGTTTACCCACACACCAAGTCGTCAGTCGCCCCTTGGAAAAAGTCTATCAAATCGCGTACCAGAAGCGAGTTCGGCTTCCCAACCAGTTCACTTTATACGGTACGGGCACGCTGGTATAAAAAAAAATGCAACAAGAAGGATGACTTCGACACAGCAAGAATCGAGTGAGAGACCCGCTGAAAATTCCAAGTTCAAACCATACCATTTTTCTGTCTTCTTGCCTGACTATTGTGATTGTGCCAGTCTATTGGAAGCGTTTCAAAAATGGCCCACGGATAGGGAAGGATTACCTACTGCGAATATTTTAGCTAAAACAGGATTTGTCTACTTGGGACCTGAGACTGGATTGGGATACGAAGTACAGTGTTTCAGTTGTGGCCTGAGCTTGCGTATGGATCGATGTATCTATAAAGATTCAGCTATTCTGCAACATACTCGACGGTCTCCGCACTGTCCTTACCTTTCTATGGTCCTTCTACCCATCACACTACGGTTCAAGTATGACGGTACCTTATAGAAGGTAGTACCGTTGTCCAGGAAGAACAAAAGGAAGACTTCCAAAACTAGGTATAAAAAAGGAACGATGTCCAAGTATGAGACTTCATTACGACTAGTATAAAAAGGGACAACGTCCAAGACCGATAGTTCATTGTGACTACCAAGACCGAGCGAGAAAGATGAATCCTTTCAGAGAAGCCCAAACGATGTTCAGACAGGCACAATTCAAGTTCAATGATGCTGAAGTGGAGTGCGATGCTGTGCCTTGCGATGGCAGGGATGCCGTACGCTGTGACTTCAGCGATTCAGTATCACATCATGGGGACTTTTCTATGACTACACCTACCATGGAAAGCGTGTCAAACCTGACATTGCGAAAGGGATGCCACTCGTCATTGTACACCTTTTCAGTTTACTGGTTTTCATGGTGGATATCATTATGAAACCATGCGGTTATCACCCTACGGATGTCATGCAGAACTGAGCAAATTCCTGCGGATTTCACCGTACCCTCATTGAAATGAACCTGTGAAAGACGAATAATCATTCCCTGTGCGTTTGCTTGAATACTGTGACTTTGAAAGTCGATTCCAAACCTTCCGAGGAAAATGGCCAAAATATCTGGGAGGACCTACCACCGAAGAATTAGCCAGAGCCGGATTTTATCTACTTGGGCGAAGGGGATAAAGTCAAGTGCTTCGGTTGTGTGTCTCTTCACGAGTGGGAACAGAAAGATTCGGCTTAACTGGAACATGCTCGATGGTCTCCAGATTGTCGCTACCTACCTTTAGTGGCATCTCTTGATTGAAGTGGCATATCATGTCGTTTCAGAAACCAGCTGCTTGGCTAGTAGTTAAACGTTGGATAACACCTAGACAAGTATTTAAACCCCATTTAAAAAATAATATACAAAGATTACCAAATCGAATTGCAAGAGAAGATCTACAAGGAAGTTTAGCAGGGACTTGTCAGAGCAAAATCTCCATGGGTGACTGAGGAACTTTAATATCGAGAAATTTACAAGAGGAAATTGACAAAAGTCAACAAACGAGTCAGATTTCTCTGGATCAAGTGTGCGTGCTTCCGAATATTCCGCTTTAGACCATTTACATCAGAAGATTTTATTACCATTCTTGACCGTTTCCTGGAATGGCAGTGATCAGAAATTACTCTACATCCGTTACTTTCGTTCTAGGAGAAGTGTTTGACTGACATAGTCATGGATACTTTACAAGAGAACATTCGTGGTTTGCCTGTGCAGTTGAGAGAACGCATTTACCGAGAGTTGGTCAAAATACAAGTGAAACGCAAAGAACAATTGCATCCGTTACGTCACAAATTTGAACCACTGGTACCTGAACGCTGTAAGAGGACTGATTCTGATGAAAGTGTTCCAGTGGTCAGACATTGATCAACTACTCGTGGGCGAGAAGGATTGGTTTGTTAGTGATTGTTATGTACTACAAGGTAAGCTTACTGCATCGAATTCCAGAAGAAGAGTTAGAGGATTACCAAAATCTTTTACACAACGTAAACTTAGTTCAAGAGGAAACTTCTGAACGGTGTGTTATGTGCAAGTTTGTGACTAAATATTTTGGATACGTCGACGGAGTACGAGCACTTTGTGCAAAACGTACACTTATTGCCTCCGGCAAAAGGAGGTATAAAAACGGGCTACCATGCCACGACCTTTATCATTCATGATACAACAGATTCGTTAGAAAGAAATCAATGACAATATTCACACGGTGGAGGATTACCAACACTTATTATGAGAACTGTGTCCATTGAATTGGGATCGACGTGTGGTGTGTGTCTTAGTGACTTGCTTTCTGGGACTTCGTTTACCAGCCGATTCTTTGTGGACTCTTTGCGAACAGTACATGCCACTCAAAAAAAAAAAACCCATGAAAGTGATCCTTTTAAATGTACACGAGAGACTCGTACTATTAAAAGCTTTGTGCTTTCATCTCGATACTTCTCGACCTCTACAGGCAAATATGATTCGTCCACTAGGTACTGAAGATGTGTACGACGATGTGTGTGTAGCTTGTGACTTACACCGTCACTGTAAAGATGCACGTGACTGCAAAAGTTGGGGCTTCGAGGCATGGACAAAAGAAGTGGCACACTATGCACAAGATTTGTCACCCTAAAAAATTAAAGCATTCAGTGAAAAAAAGTAACTTTTAAACCTGTGTTAGTGACAGTGCCAGAAGAACCCGTCACCGAGGAACACCACTCTCTTCAGGACAGGACCGTCGTAGACATTCCCGAAAGACCATTCCGGGAGAACTCCAGTGTGACTGTGCCAAGGAGTGTAGAGACTAAGTTACACACTGTCCCTAGGACACCACATCTTGGTCACCAAACATGTTGTACAGAGACTTGTTTATATTCCACTATGATCGTTTTAATGTGTGTTTTTAATCGTGTACTTAACCATTGGCTTTTATGTATTTTTGTCTTTCGTGTTCTTCACAATTAAAGATGGCAATAAACGTATCCTGAAAAATGAATAAAATGTCTCGTCTTGTCTGTCTTCATGTCAAAAGTGACATTCCTTACAGTACTATGGCTACCTTTACTGTCTCTGCTCCCTCCTCCTCCACTGTCAAAGTCATCGACGAACACTTAGATCGTGCCAGTTGGGAGGCCTTGTATCTTCGTCATCCCTTTAACATGCTCATTGTTGGACCTAGCGGTTCAGGCAAAACCGAATTTGGCAAACGTGTGATCGAACATAAACATCATTTGATTGATCGTCCCCCTCAACGCATCGTGTGGTGTTACAAAGACTGGCAATCGGTGTACAGCCTTCTGCAAGAAAGTCAAGGCGATTCCATCGTGGAACGCAATCCTTACGAAGACAACGGGACCGTGTCTGACCCTACTCAAACCCATCTGGTCATCTTCGACGACATGTTAGGAGATGAAGAAATTAAAGTGGTTTACGCGCAAAGGGCATCATCGTAATGACAGTGTCATTTACATCACCCAACATTTGTTTCAACAAAGTAAAGCCCATCGCACCATCGGTCTCAATGCTCATTACGTGGTCTTGTTTAAAAGCCCTAGAGATAAATCGCAAGTGCAAGTCTTAGCCAAACAGTTAGGAACGCCTTGGCTGACTCATGCGTACGACGATTCCACTCAAATCATACACGCTTATTTACTCGTGGATATAAAACCCACCACTCCCGATTATTTACGATTTCGTACCCATCTGTTTCACCACTGGTGCCAAAACGGAGGGCCAGTCGTGTACACGTCCCCGTCGTCGACTTAACAACAACAAACAAAAAAAATCTATAGAAACCTCGTCCACTTGGGGTCTGTCTCACAACAGCGTCAACATGACTTCCCTTCAGTCTCATCTTCCCGTCAAATTGATTCGCGCCTTGTACGGCATCAGTCGCGAAAAAATCCACAAATATGTGCTCCTGTCTTAGAAGCCAGTCTCAAAGAAGTCTTGCAATGGTTTACGGTGACAGCACGTCAATTACTGCAAGGCATCATTCACATTCCACATCAAACCAAACGTTTTTTTGGCAGAAACAAAGTAGCCTTGACGCAACTGGCCGATCCTCGCGTCGACACTCAAACCATAAAGCAGATCATTTTGAAACCTGGAGTTAGAGGTTCTCTAGGAGGAGTCATCATTCGCTCCCTCTTAAAATGGGATCCCAATGCTCCCAAAACCCTTCCCAAGAAAAAAGCCACTGTTAGACGTACCCAGAAGAAAAAGAAAAAGAGTAACGGTGTCAAGGCCAGATCACAGCCACAGAAAAAGAAAAGCCCACAGAAAACATCTTCTACCCGCAAGAGAGGCACTGCCGCCAGGACGCAACCTTACATTCGCAAACCACGAACTGCCGCAACAACGGTGACCGCGTCTCCAGTAGCTTCAGGTTCTTCCACTTCTCCGTTTCTGGTGATGCCAGCCAAACCCGATTTGACACGTGTCTTTCCTAATTTTATGAAACATTGGAAACCCGTGTCTCCAAAAACGTCTCCTCCTGTGGTGACACCCTCTTCCTCTTTATCGGCGGTGGCCGCTGCCCACAAAGTACCTGCCCCCAAAATCAAAGTCTAAGAGAAATCGGGCTTGTTAAAGAGTTTACTGGATTTGTCCAAGCAAGAACTGTCCCGATTGAGTCCGTTGCGAACCTCTCCACGACGTGAGATGCCTGCCATGAAAATGATACGACGAGCCGACAGTCAGTGGCGACGCATTCCAGTATAAAAATGACCTGTACCAGACGATAGGGATCAGTGTTGTTGTGCTCCTGAACGCCCAAAGAAGTCCCCTCAAAGAAGTGCACACCGTCACCATCGTCGTTCTTCTGTCCAAAAAAGAAAAAGAAAAAGAAAAGGACAGTCACGTCATCCGAAAAAACGCTTTGCCAAGATTCGACGTCTACCCCTGAAAAGACCCAGTAGTCCAATGTAAAAGAGGAGCCCCCAAAAGGGAGGACTTTTTTGTCAAACCTTATCAGATAAATAAGATAAACGGACGCATGTCAAGCCATGGACTTTTGTGTATTTTTTCCTTCTGAACCAAAAAGATATCCCCTCAAAGAAGTGCACACCGTCGTTCTCCTGTCCAGAAAGGAAAAGGTAAATGACAGTATCGTCATACGAGGAAACGGTTAGCCATGCATCGACGTAACCCCCAGAAAAGGAGAAGCAAACAAAGAGGAGGATTTTTGGCGATATAGAAAATATGGTTAAAAGTTTGAACAAAAACTTTTATCAAAAATAAAAAAATAAGATAAAAAGATGCGTGTCAAGCCATGGACTTCGGTGTATTTTGTGCACCAAAGATATCTCCTCAAAGAAATACACACCGCCACCACCATCGTCGTTCTCCTGTCCAAAATGGAAAACAAAAAGTACAGTCTCGTCATCCGAAAAAAACACTTAGCCAAGCATCGACGTCACCCCCCCCCCCCAAAAAAACATGCAGTCGTCTAAAGAAAAAGAGGAACCACCAAAGAGAAGGATTCTTTGGAGATTTTGGAAAACATGTAACCTTTTTAACGAGGCGATAGTCCAAAAGGATAAAAAGCTGTGTGCCAAGTCATCGACGTTAGTGCATTTTTGGTGAGTGTCCCGGAACCAACCAACCAACAAAGATGTCACCCCCCCCCAAAAGACACCCCTCTTCTACCCCCAAAGGAAAGAAAAGGAAAGGACTGCCTCCTCGTTTAGTCAAACATTGGGACATGTTGTCCGTCCTGTCCAAAGCTTCTCCACCCATGCGAAAACAACTCATTCAAACTGCCTCCAAAGACGTCATCGATACTGTGAGCGAATGTTGTCTGAATGCCTTGAAAGGAACGATACCTTTGTCTAAACATCAGAAAGAATGCTTAGCCAAACATCGACACGTCCTTCGCCAAATGGTCCAAAAGAAAATATCCATTCGTCAAAAGAAAAAGATGTTGGTGCAACGCGGAGGAATTTTCCCCCTGTTAGGGCTTGTTACCAAAGCAATAGTAGGACCATCGTTAGGTATGTTGGGAAGTGTTTTACCCGCCATAGCTCGAAGATCAAAGGGTCAAGAAGATAAAAGGGACTTCTGAAATCAAAAGATCTTAGACGTGACCATTGAATCCGATAGAAGGACGAAAACTGGCTTCAGTGCCTTACAAACGATGGATGGAATACCATCGTTGACAAGTACAACGGACCCTGCATTTACCTCCCAGTCCTTATTTGACCGAGATGTCCGAGTTACAACACAAATTGCAATCGTTGATGGATCGCAGCGATTTGTCAGAAACGGAAAAATCGCAAAGGGACGGTCAACTGTTGCAACGACTGCAACTCTTTCACCAGAAAGCTTTAGACCAAACAGCTCTACCCACTCTGAAAGATTTTAAGACCCTGATGAACAGTCCACCACCACTACCACTAGTCCCAGTGATCAAGACAAAAAAGAAGAAGAGTTTCAAACTCCACCACAGAAAGTATGCAAGTCAACTGCACCACCTACATCCAGAATAGGTTGGATTAAAAAAATGATGGCCACTCTTACTTCCTCAGAAGAGAAAAGGGAATCCAAGACAAGTGGATCAAGAACTGATTACTCCTGTTCATACATCCTCCTCGACAACTATCGCTCGTCGGACACGTAAAGCCTAACAATCCAAGAAAATACCACACGAAGACAAGAGTAGCATCAGTGAAGAGTGGATAACTTATCAAACAAATAGAGAAGGTGTTAGCCAGCATTTACTACGATCCATCCCATCCTGCAGGTTACGGAGGAGTTCGGAAATTGTATCGTGCTGCTAAAACTCGACTGAAAAGTGTTCGTTTACCTCAAGTGCAACAATGGTTACAAGAACAAGCCACGTACACCTTACACAAACCCATTCGACGAAAATTTTCCAGAAGTCACACCCGAGTGGAGGGCATCGATCATCAATGGCAAACCGATTTAGCCGATGTCTCATTTGGCCACCTTCAATCGTGGCTACAAATATTTGTTTTGTGTCATCCACGTCTTTTCCAAATTTGCTTGGGTCGTGCCATTAACTTCCAAATCGAGCAGTGAGTTGGTGCGAACCCTCCAACAGGTATTGAAACAAAGTGGACGTCACCCTCTTCGATGGCAAACCGACAAAGGTACCGAATTTCTGAACCAAGCTTTCCAAAAAGAATTGAAGAAACGAGACATTCATTTTTTCACCACCGAGGATCCCGAAACCAAAGCCAGCATCGTGGAACGTTTTCAACGCACCTTGAAAGAACACATGTGGAAATATTTTACGCGTCAACACACTATCAAGTACATCGACGTCTTACCTCACCTTGTATAATCATCATACAACCAATCTTACCATCGGAGCATCGGACGTGCCCCCCAAGACGCGACTCCCGACAACGAAGTGATCGTCTTCGAGCGCCTGTTTGGTACATCTCCGACGGTGACTGTCCCCAAGAAAGTTGGAGTGTTGGCAGCAGGAGATTGGGTGCGCATTGGTAAAACCAAACGCACTTTCGACAAAGGTTTCTTACCCAACTGGACCACTGAATTATTTCTTGTCACTGAACGAGTGCGTGGCCGTCATCCTCCCGTCTATAAATTGGAAGACATGAATGGGGAAGTCTTAAAAGGAACGTTTTACTTGCCCGAGTTACAACGCGTGTCCAAAAAAGAAGACGTGTACGAGATATACAGCATTCTCGATCGAAGAACTCGTAATGTGGGAAAACGACCTGTCAAGGTACGTTGGAAAGGATATCCTCCCAGCTTTGACTCTTGGATCGACGCTTCGCAAAGAAACGACTATAAAAAGAAATGACCATCATGCCCTTCAACACAGCTTCAACCGCTTTCCACTACAGCAGTGACCACTCCTTCCCCCAGTTCTTCTCTGCAAGATCTACAAAAGCAACCCCCTCCCTTGTGGGTGTGGTGTAAAGAACGTGTGCCTAGAAAGCAAATCGTCTTTTTCTGCCAAATCTTTGGAGTGTATTGTGTCGTTGGTGCTGCCATTGCCAATTTGAGTTTGCAACAAGGAGACAAACAATTGTGGACCATTTTACTCAGCAGTTGCATCGGTTACCTTCTTCCCAATCCGTCCTTGAAATATTCCTCTAACGGTAACAACAAAGGGAGCCTTGCGTCCGACGTTAGTCCCCCTTCCAACAGTCACCATAACGATCACAACAATCCTCTTTTAGACACTCCTCTGACGTACAGCGGCTCCTCGGACACTAGAACACTGGAATTATGAATAACAAATTTTACTTAACGTTACCCAGTGACAGTTCCATGGAGGTGTTTCCCAATAACACATTATGCTGTTACACTGCCAAATTACCTCAGGCAATTCAATTGGATCATGAAGCCCATTGGGAAGTGGCTTTGGTGGAAATGATTCACCCTACACAAAATAAAAAATCAAAACACTTTTACGGTGGAAGTTCATGACGAGCAAGTGCAACCAAACTTGGATGAACGCATCACTGTAGGAGACTATGAAAACACAAGACCCCAAAACTAAACGTACCACCTATCGGTTAAAAATTTCCCCTGGCTATTATTTTAGTGGTCAACATTTGGTGAACGCGATTGCTGACAAGTTCAATGCCGTGTTTGGTAAAGCCTTGGAGAAAGCCAGAAAAAGTGTCACCCTCGAGTACCATAAAATAACTCGTCGCCTAATGATGAAATTTTCAGAGGACAAAGTATTGGTTATTACATTTTGTCCTGAATTGTATGACATTTTGGGTGGAGACCCCAAGTTGATCAAGATTAGAAACGAAATACCAGCCGTTACCGGCAACTTGGATTTTGCGAAATATTTTCGATTCCCTGTAGAAATGAACCAAGGACTGAATCTGATTTTTGTGTACTCCGATGTGGTGGAGTATAACGTGGTGGGACACACCTCCGTACCGTTACTGCGTGTCATTCCTTTCAAAGTGGATTCTGCCACGAACGCTAACGAGGAAGGTGGAAACACCTATCACGTTCACCTCGAATTTGTACATCCTCACTATTTATCCGTCAGTAAGTCGTGTTTCGACACTGTCGACATTACTATAAAAGGAGATCTGGGAAAAAAAATTTCATTCACCAAAGGGAAAGTCACTGTGAAACTCCATTTTCGAAAACGATTACTCTAACCCTTTGTCAGTCATGTATCCTGTGTACCAAGGAGTCGCTCGACAACGAGGACATGGTTTAGGAGATATCCTAAAATCGGCCTTTCGTTCGGTGGCTCCCGTTTTGAAACCGATGGTGACACGGGGATTGCACGCCTTGAAAGATGCCGCGTTGACGCAAGGCAAAGAATTTCTCCAAAATGCCATCATTGACAAACAAAATCCCAAAGAAGCAATTCTTGAGAGCAGGCAAAAGTGTCTTGCTTCAAACTGGCAAAGACATTTTGGGCCGACGAGAAACTCCTATAAATGCCACGGACGCCACTGAGTCAGGCATTCTTACTTCCCTGACCCCACAGCAAGGACAAGGCAGAAAGAGACGACGAGAACACCCCTTCAGAGGACTTCACACTCTCAGAGCCATTAAGACTAAGAAAAGAAGACCCGTCCGAGACTTAGACGTTTTGGATTTTAAAAAAAATCACAAACTGAAAATGATGCACTGAGAGTCTTGCGAATGTTCCAAGTCGGAACTGGATCTGTTTGCCATGCCACCCACCATGATGACGATGCAAGAATCCCAATGGGTCCAATTTCATCCCGTCTCCTCTTTGACGGATTTAGCTCCCATCGAGTTTGAAATCAAAGGACAACCCGAAGATTAAATCGATCTGAATAGCAGTTAATTGTACCTGAAACTGAAAGTGATCAAAACAAACACCACCAATCTGGGAGCCGATGCCAGAGTAGCTCCCGTCAACAATTTCATGCATTCCTTGTTCAGAGAAGTGGATTTGTACTTGAATAACAAACTGGTCAGCAGTAGCATGGATACTTACCCTTACCGAGCGTACCTAGAAAATCTCTTGACATACGGAAAAGAGGCCAAGAACACATCTGGATGCTTGCGTAGTTTGGAAACCTGACACCGCAGGTGAGGACACATTTAACGACACAGCCCTGACATCCGATGACAATCTTCACAATGCGGGCTCTAACGACTGTTGAAAGAAAATCCTGCAAGGCCGTAGTTTGGAACTGATGGATCGTTTGCATTTGGACATGTGGTTGCAAGACAAGTATTTGCTCAATGGAGTGGATATTCGCCCGAGACTAAATCGCAGCAGTGTCGCTTTCCATTTGATGGCTCATGCTAACGAGTACGAAACCATCATCCAAGAAGCCAGACTTTACGTGAGCCCCGTGGAAGTGTTACCTAAAGCGGGAAACTACATCAGTCACACGTTGAGCAGAACGACCGCCAAGTATCCGATACGATGCGTAGAAGTGAAAACTTTCACCATAGCTGCTGAACCCCTATCCAAGATCGAAGATCATCTGTTCCAAGGACAGTTACCCAAACGTTTAATCATTGGTATCGTCAGCAATGCATCCCTCAACGGAGCCCATGATGAAAGTCTTTTCCAGTTTAAGCACTACAGAGTGTCCAAGATCGAAGTCAGTCGCGATGGCAAGACCTTGTGTACCAGACCCTTCGAACCTAACTTTACCCAGAAGAATTACTTGAGATCGTACTTGTCCCTGTACGAAGCTACAGGACAGCTAGGAACCAGCACCAGTCACGGCATTTCGTACGAAGATTATGCAGGAGGTTACATTTTGTAGGCCTTTGATTTCAATCCAGACCAAGGCAGCGACGAGGGACATTTCCACCCTATAAAATCCGGTCAACTGCGTGTGGAACTTCAGTTTGCAGAAGCTCTCGCCAAGACGGTGAACGTCATCCTGTATGCCGAATTCGATAATACCATAGAAATCAGCAGTTTGAAAGAAGTCATTCTAGACTATTAGAAACAATGGAAGACTCTTATCCCTATTTGAACAGTGGAGAATCCTTGGAAATGGAATGGGAGGATACCGTGAAAGCAGAACCCCAAGACAAAGACAAAGAGGACGAGGTGGTCACGTCCAGGTGGCCAGAACAAGAACATTTAGTGTCCTGTTTTGCCAAACACCTGGCGGATATAATTAAGGAATTGACCAAGAAGGATTGCTATGGATGTCAAAACGATCATCCCAGTCAAATTCAACACGATAAATGTCTGGGAATGAGTCAATTAGAAAAACTGGACAAGTATCTGGACGACGCTTGGAGTCTTATCTCAGAAGAAGCAGTGTTGCATGAGTGGTATAAAGGCTAGCGTGATTATTCTTGCCCTCCATTGACTGCTCTGGAGATCTATCGCATTGAAGCTGTCTTAGCCCAGAGTGCGGAGAGGAAACAAAGAAACGGTTACATGACAGATTTTCAAACAAAAATTCGGAATTGAATTGATGACTTATTATCTGTGAAAAAAAAAATGGATACCTGGGAACTTTATTACCTTTTGAACAACAGTTTGTACACTGCTTCTTGGAATCCTCTTATGTGTGCTAAAGATGAACTACCTCATGGCAAACCTCAAGACCATCAAGCTTATGTCATATACACGGACGACAGTCATCTCCCAGGAACCCACTGGGTCGCTGTCTACTTCCCTAAAGAGGGCTGTATGGAGTATTTTGATTCGTATGGATTACCCCCTTTGGAACACGACATCACCGACTTGATGAGAAGAAATGCCCAGACGACACGATTCAATAATGTGAAATTACAAGGCACCGATTCCATGGTGTGTGGACAATATTGTGTGTATTTTCTTCATCAACGCAGTCTTTGATATTCTTTAGAACATTTAGTGACTTATTTTGATCGTGACTCTTCTAGAAACGATGAGAAAGTAGATCGATGGTTTTGTGACCGTTATGGCTATCTTTTGTCTTTAGCTAGGAAACGTAGTGTACATCAATGGCCCAATGGCTTCCATCAGTGGAAATCTAACATGATTTCACAACGTTGTCAACCTTATCAAAAAACGTTTGTTTGATGTTATTGTTAAATGTTAGTGGTTAGTTGTTTGTTAAATAAAAAATGTTGTGTTTTGAAAAGATGTGTCTGTCGTTTGTTTTCCAAAAAACCCACTGAATATATGCTCTTTGACTTCTCTCTATCCCTTACCATGACATTAGCTTTCATAACGTTCCGACTCAACAAAAACCCAGTAGGGATGTTTTATATCGCGTCCGCGTTTGAACCATATAAAGCGGGCCGGTCTCCAGTCTGGCCATCCACTGTTGTCTCTTCAGCTTACGAAGATGCCTTCCATACTAGCCAAGCTGAACGAAGCTTACGTAAATTTACATCGTGTCAGGCAAAACCTGATACCGAAGCCTGAAGAGATAAAGAATGTCAGGATGTTAACAATAGCCCAAGAGCTGGTAGAAGAGGTCTTCAGAGAGGAAATAAAGAAAGAACAAGGAGTGGACAGAGAAGTACAGACTTCAGAAGCAGCAGAGAGAACAGCAGCAACAACAGCAGCAGTAACCAGACAGAGGTTTTGTCGACTGTCGTGTGGACACCAAGGAGTTCTCCTTCTCTTTCCGCAGAAGCCGACCGTATCCTGTAGGAAAGCCTGCCGCCAGTCGGGGACGCAATCTTAGACGATAAAAAATTGCCATCACTCACCGTCAACAAAAACAGCCCTTTTCAGGGCTACCCCAACACTCTAGAAAAGATATACTAATTCAATTGCCAAAAAAAATGTGTGTCTCTTTATGTTTAAAAAATAGAAGTATGTCTATAAGAACTTCGTTTCTCTGACTTATCTGATAGTGCATGTCTGTTTGTAAGTAAAAAAATCAACGCGAGTGTTTCTTTTAGGTCCGCGCGCGTTCCATGGGATGGTAATGGTGATATAGCAAGATTTGGTCTAATGGGATGTTTTCCATCACGTCCGTGTTTCACGGAAATAAAGCGAAGCGCTCGTCAGTCTGGCTACCAACGTTGACCAGTCAACATTGAAAATGAATAGCAGACGAACGAAAAAATTACTAGAACTTCAGATGCACCTGGAGTATGCCAGACGCATCCTGGACGAGCTGGCCTTGGAGGCCATTGCAGAAGCATACCGGCTGGAAGAAGAGGAGGAAAAAAAGAAGAGGAGAAGGAAAAAAAGAGGGATCCTGCCTCACCTCCTACTGAGACCTCTGTAATAGGGGAAGGCAATGATCAGTACACCTCCACAACCAGTACCGCCACCTCAACCACAGCCACAACCACAACAACAACCACCAGTACAGCATGCAGAAGAAGCAAGGAGGCCAAATTACCATCCCAGGGTCTGGCACAGAAGACAGGGAACAACAAGTGTTCACTATCCCACAAACGGAGGAGTGGGATAGTGAAGCAAGTCAGCACTCCCAAGACTGAATTGGGAGCAGGACTGGAGCAGACGTTGCGTGTGCGGTGCACGACCTGGGATGTGCCAGCATTAAGCAGTTGCATTTGGAGTTAGAAAAACAGCCCTTCTCAGGGCTAACCATATCTCTAGAAAAGAGACACTATTCAACTTACCAATTTGTGTGAATGTAGAGTAGTGTGACTATAAACACTTACTCCTTTACTGATGTGTGTGTGTGTGTGTGTGTGTGTGTGTGTTTTGCGCTCGCGTACGTTTGTGTGGATAGTAGATATGGGTGTGTTTGTGTGCGTTCGCGCACGTTTGTGTGGATAGTAGATATAGTGTGTTTGTATGCGTTCGCATACGTTTGTGTGGATAGTAGATATGGTGTGTTTTTTTTCTTCTCTTCCCGTCTGTGTGGATAGTAAATAATAAGCGAAGTGAGTAAGGGATGTTTTCCTTCACGTCCGTGCTCCACGGATGTAAAGCGGAGCGCTCGTCAGTCTGGCTACCCGCATTGACTAATCAACACCTTTCAAAATGAACGTGTTTAACCAGTTAAAACACAGTTGGTACTGGATGGTGGATGGAGCCTATGTGGTGGAAAGGCTTCAACAGAAATGGAGGTTTCCAGGCAGCCTAGACTATGCGAACAGCCTGAAAGTAGCCAGGGATGAAGTGCTAGGCATGATAGAGGAATAAGTACAGAAATTAAGAGGTTTCATTCAACCTAAATATGTAAGAGTAGGCACCTTGAAGCAGGCCCTTGATGTTGTCATCAGAGTGAGGTGTTTTTTGGAAGACATATTCAATTTGACAGAGTGGTCTTTTGTCAAATGGGGCTTAGAACAGTTAAAGAAAACCGAAGAAATGATGAAAAAGGTATTCGAAGAAGAAGTTAAGAAGATTAAAGAGACATGGGCAAAAGAGATAAAGGAAAAAGAAACAAAAAGAAGAAAGAAAAAGAGTTTGACAGAATGAATAACAATTGGATAAAGGTGCAGGAAAAATTTAGAGCAATGGGACATCCTGACTGGATTCCAGAGGATGAAAAGAAGAAGAAAGGAATCATTGGGAAGGTGAGGAACTGGTGGAAGAAGTGGAGAAAATAGAAGAACCAATGGCCCTTTTCAGGGGCACTTCATATGCCTCGAAAAGATATTTATTCTTTCTTGCCTATATGTGTTTTACATGTCTATGTCTCTGCTGTATTTGTCTCCACCAAGAGTAGCCGCGCGTATTCAGGTCAGC
>JAECUM010033918.1:0-39173 GCA_016617855.1 Megalonaias nervosa
GAAAATATCAAATTTTAAAGAGAATAACAAAGTGAAATTTATTATAGTTTACGTTTGAATATTTTCATTCAGGAAGTTTGACTGTGAGAGTAGATTTGTGTTTATTTTCAGAATTTTATTTTCGTATTGAATCTGCTAAACTACGCTTTGTTTTAACTTCCATCTTGAATATTCTGTTTCTTTTAGGATCAACCTGAAGTGTGATCTAGCTTATTCGAGTAAGGGCACAAGGTCAAGTATTCCTTAAACCTTAAACTGGGCCAAACCTGAGGCAAGGACAGTTAGTGCGTTTAAAAAGGATTATCATATTGGCAAATTAATTGAATTTGCAATTTAATAATTGCCATAATAACGAGTTATGTTCAGTGCCGGATTAAACCCTGTGGAGGCCCCTAGGCAATCGAAATCTCGGGGCCCCCTCGCAAATTATATTCTAATACTTCAAGATCAAATCAATTCAATATTATTTTGATCAGTTGCCGCGGGGCCCCTAAAAGGCGTGGGGCCCATAGGCCGGTGGCTACTCTGCCTATTGGGTAATCCGGCACTGGTTATGTTATATTTGGAAGTCTGAAAAAGACTTTAGGCCACAGATAGCATTACCAAGCATTTCATTTGTAACCTGATAACCCAGTCTTGGTTTGTTCAGATTTATCAGTCAATTTCCACATTCCAGGAATCAGCATATGAACAGGAATTTAAACGAAACCCTGTTGTACTAGAATCATCTTTATTCAGTAATTATGAAAAGGTGCACACACACTCGTTAGCTCACGTGTGAACCATATCTTCTTCTTTTCACAATTCATTCATCTTAGTGACCCAGCAATTTTCGAGGGTCCTCCGAGTAAACATGTTTTGATTTCTTTTAGCAGACGTTAATTTTATTTCAACTAATATGATTAATATAATGGGTTCCTTTCTATTACAAAGCAGAGGAAGCATATTTAAAAAATCTCAGGTCACCTAATTCAATAATTATGTATCCTTCCGCGTGTACGTCATTTTAATGTTTGAAGCCAATTTTTTTTTTTATAGTAAAATATGTTTCATCGATAATACTTAACCGGTCATAATACCTTAGGATAACTAATATTACTTCGCAAATCCAGCCTTCACAGTTTGAAAATTTTGAGATAGATCACAGTAGCGTTTAAAAGGCAGAATGAGAACTCTGTTCACATGTAGGTTCCACATCCACCAATGAAAGACTTTCGGAATGGTTTTCATCTTGAGAATGTTGATATGTAATTATTTATCCTGAGGAGACCATACTCGACTGACACCATCACGAAAATGCAGCAGGTATTTTTGTACATTCTCCTATAAGGCTCTTTTTAGCTATATTTCGCAATTTCAGCATTGTTATATAACATCGTACATATTTAATTGATATTGCTAGCTGAAAAATCAATTAGAGATATAAATTGTTTAAGGTATAATGACACCAAATTTGAGTTGCCTAAGACTGAGAGCAGAGGAACAGGAAGAATATCATGTGCATCTAAGTTATAACGTATATGCCACAAATGCACTTGGTTCAGTGATTCACGTCAAGTATGGAAAACCGTTTGGTAAATCAACACCAGCTGGTTATAAGATCAGCGTTAAAGGTGATAATGCCGAGAGTTGAAATGTTCAGAAAAGATTTTATTTATACATTATTTTGTGATGAAATGCCAGAGGGATATCGAGTATATCATGTT
The DNA here is from genome assembly GCA_016617855.1 of Megalonaias nervosa. Taxonomy (NCBI): domain Eukaryota; kingdom Metazoa; phylum Mollusca; class Bivalvia; order Unionida; family Unionidae; genus Megalonaias; species Megalonaias nervosa. The sequence goes on from JAECUM010033918.1 coordinate 1,707, forward strand.
AATGGTGCAATTACTGATGATAATATTGAAAACTTGTGTTTTCAAAGTGAATTTCAACTTCACCCCTTGTTCAATTTATACGAGGCAACTAACAAAGGACTTATTCGAAAGAAAAATATGTTCTTGGTTTTATGAACAACAGTGGTTATCTTATGGTAAATGTCAAAGGGATACTAACCGATCAAGTTGGTTATTGTAGCAATAGATTTATTTACGAAACTTTTAACGGATCTATACCTGGTGGTTTAGTGATAGACCACGTCAACGGTATTAAAACAGATAATCGTTTATAAAACCTTGATCTTGTTACTCAACAAGACAATAACAGACGTGGACGAAGAGGTGGTATTAATTTCATATGTTCTGCTAAACCTATAATATCATATAACATTACTACAGGTGAGGAACTAAAATTTTCTTCGATAACAGCTGCTGCAAAACATTTTAAAATTAATTCTAGGGTAGTAAAGTTTCTTGCAGATGGAATAACAAATACTACAACATCACAATCAACATTTAACATAATCATCTTGAGGCATGATGATTAATTATATTTTCTAGCTCGGCCTTGGTAAATCAATTATGAGCAAACATTAAGACATCATCTGTATCAAACCTTAGCGTTATTACTGCGCTTTCATTAAGTATATGTTTTCTGCCGCTGTTAGCAGAATTTTATTAGAATCACCTTGCATCACGTTAACGTCAACAGAATAAGAACTATATCCCGACAAACATTTTCGCACTGCTTCGGCTAATTCTCTGTAACTTAATATATCAACTTTTTGATGATACTTTATCTTGTTAGTCATTTTATTATTGTAAATTAGATAGAAATACAGTATGATATGGACTTGATGAAACGACTTGCTGATATAATCGCGGACGATAATTTTACACCGCAATATAATCGCGGAGGAAATGTTAAACACAACTCTGTTGGTTATACAGAAGACGATATTCTATTTAACAACGACGACAAACAAGACGAAATTGTTGGCGTGGTTGATAAAAAAATTACAGCAGACCGACAACTAGACGATATGATGTTAAGTATCATATCACGAAGAAAATCTCGAAATTTATTTTTTTCCAGTAGATGAAAATCAGTCTTTTTGTCGGCTGATAAAACCTTTTTTAAATATTAAAATTCCAGAGCGACATAAAAATATAAAATTCGACTTTATATTTGTTAAGATTTTTAACCTAATGATGATCTCTGACAATCGCAGACAATATCTAATATCGTTATGCAAAGCTTTAAAATGTAAATCTGTTAAACGTAAGTACGAGGAAATTTATAACAATATTATTATTTGATTGACTTAGTTGGAGCCCAGCTGTTAAATTTATCGCTGTACCCATGCCATTTGACAAGGCTTTTGTTGCCGCTTTTTCTAATAACTTTTTCAATAACGAAAACATCTTGCTCAGTCTTTCTGTAGTTCTTGTTCGTAAAAACTACCTGTTAATGGCTCACCCAATAAATCCTTTAACGCAAACGTTACATATATTGTCAGTAAAACTTTATCAACAACAAATACTTCTTCGCTCCAATTTGGGGTAAATACTTTTTCAAATTTTTTTTCGTCAGAGAAATTCTAACCCGATCACCAACTTTAAATTTATGTCTGCGATACATGTTTTCCTTTGCAATAATCGGATTTTTAATTGCGTCGCTTGGTGACATTTTTATTGATCTGTGCTTTGTGTTATTATATTTGTTAATAAGGTTCTGTAGGTCGTTGATATATTTATTTGTGTTCTTAGCTTTCAAATGTGTATGTATCAGCTCATTTAGTGTGCGATTAAATCGCTCGACGACGACACTTTTTCCTTCATTTCCTGTAACATATTTTGTAATGTTATTTTGTTCCAAAAATTGCTCAATTTTTTTTATTAAAAAACTCCGCTCCGTGATCGGTCCAAATTTTGTTTGGTTTTTTTTCCGTACTAACGATAATTTGTGTTAATGCATCAGTCAACGATGTTCCAGTTTTATTCGAAACAGGTACACTAAACGGGTATTTACTTAAAACATCTATAACGTTTGGAGCGCCATCAGCGCCAACGTCAAACTGACCAAGAACTAAATCTATCGCCCAGATATCGTCGACGGCATTTGCGACAACTTTACGTCGTGGAAACTTTTTTGTTTTTAGGTTTGTGTAATTCGTCTAGCATTACCTTATCACAACCGTGCTTATCTTGTCAGTTATCACGATAACAAATAGCATGACGCATTGCTATTGCATCAACACCATTGTATGGTTCTTGTCCTGGTAATGGATTATCGTTTTCGTCAAGTTGTTCCTGTCACTATTTTACGGTCCAGTATCGTTATGGTCAGGAAATGTCCAACCAGTCCTCGACCTTGGTAATTTTCCAATAAATGTGTGGATGTCAATGCCGCTTGCCAGTTACCTCACGTCGATTGCATGATTGACAGTATGTAACAATTTTATCTTGTTCTATACAAAGATCTTTATCACAATTACAATTACATTTCGATTGATTTTATATTGTCGCATAAAAAAATTATTTTTATATGTTCTTTTTTTATTTTTATCATTTCTGAAATTTTTTTTATAATTTCTGAAAATTTCTGAAAAATTCTGAAAACCTGTTGTTGTTTGGTTATAAATTAATTTTTTTAGGGATAAATGGTACTAAAAATTTAAGAAAATCAGTCAAATTTCGATTTTCGCGAGGGTCAAACCTCACGCAAATTTACGTTTGATTTTTTGATTTCCTCGAATTGTTCCGATAAAATTTACAAATTTTTGCAAAAATCAACAACAAAAATTCACAAAAATAAGAAATCTTGATAATTGTTATTGAACAAATTCGAGGAAATCAAAAGCTCAAATATAAATCGGCGGGGAGTATGACTCTCTCGAAAATCAAAATTCGGCCAATTTTTCTCTGATTTTTAGTACCATTTATCCATTAAAAAAAGAATTTTTACCCAAAAAACAACAGGTTTTCAGAAATGTTCTGAAATTTTCAGAAATTATAAAACATATTTTCAGAAATTACCTTCGTCAGTTAATCATCTACTAAAATAACTCTGTCGGGGCACATTCCAGCTCCAGTTGTCGATTTCAGAAACATACTTATTTTTCTACCGGAAACAGCGCAAATGCTTTTTAACATCACCCTGTTGTTCTTTGTTTTTTCCGTTGTCTCGTCGGTATTCGCTGTTTTAGTTTTGCATTCGAGACAGTACGTTGACATATTCCTTAGTTTAGATACAATTAATTACAATCTCATCATTTGCGAGTCCGGCGACGAAATGAAATTGCAAAATAAAATTTAAAAAATTAAATTTGGACTCTCCGAGTATCGGATGGGACATCTGTCGGATAAACATAATGCAATAAGAACCGCAGGCAGATATTCCGATCGGTTGTAGTTGATTAGACGAGTAATTTATTTTATTAAATTTGTGAAACTATATATTTTTTTATAAGATCACTCGCAAGAAGTCCGAACGAATGAAAATAATTACTATTGTAGACTGCAATCCAATGGGTGCCGGAACCATCGTTAAAGTTTTGTATATTTACAACACACGAACCACCTGCTTGTACATTATCTAATTCGTCTTTGGAATATACTCCACGAAATCCGACAATGTCATTCAATCTCGACATAATTTCGAAATTACCCAATGGCGTTGACGTCACCACCGTCTGGTGCCTGGTAGAAGTCATTCCACGTCCTACCCCTAGCAGGTTTGGAATTAGACTGCCTGCTAACCCCGCTAGCAGCGGAGCGAAAGGAATAATTCCTCCTTGTTTTGTTTTTCTTGGTGACTTCTTTTTTTAGATTTCTTCGCTGGCGATTTTTTCGCTGGCTATTTTGTCGCTGGCGATTTTTTCTTTTGAGCTGGCATTATAATAATTATTGTTATATAAAATTTATTTGATTCCATCGCCGGATACCGCCTTTTTAGCTGCTCGAGATACTGCCCCTGACGCTGCTGCTAGTCCCAGTGTTCCTAACACAGGCCGAATCTTTAGTAAACTTACAGAAAGTGCTGATCCTAAAATTCCGCCGTGTTTCGCCATCTCTGTTATTTGTGCAACAGATAACCTAAGGATGAAGGGTTTTCCCAGATATAGCTTATTGATTTGGTTTTGAGTTAACATTACTTTCATTGCGGACGCGCCCGTCTTTGGAAACTTTACTTTTACAGAGACAGAATTACGTGTAGCAGCCGCTGCTGATAATTTTTTAATTCGACCGGGTGTTAGGTATATTTCTCTAGTTGTATATTCCGTTTTCATTTTCCTTGATTATGTCAAGGTTGTTAGATTAAACTTGGATAGTCATTCTATCGTTGACTGAGTTAATCATCAAGAATCTATCGCTGGGCACAAGCGCAAATACGTTTAGAGGATTTGGTGGAGCTCCTCCAAGCGTCCAAGTTACTTCTATTTCTGCGGTTGAATTAATCATTCGATCGGAGTGTTTTGATACGTCAAAGAAAAAGATTGGATAAAGAGTACGAAATTCTTCCATATTAATCTGTGGTCCACTGTCAGCGTCCTGATATTTTTGCATCGCTTCCATCAGGCACATATACGCTCTAGTAACATTTATTGCAGCTCCGTCTGTAAAGTCACATTCGATTGCTCGTTCTGGGTATTGTTTAGAGTTTATTCTAACAAATATTCTCCTGACGTCAGCGTTATCAAAAACTAAGTTATTTTGTAGCTGGCTATCAAGTCGTACTGTCTGTTGAAAGACAACGAATATATGCCTTGGTAATTGTCCGCTCGGAGTAGCTGTAATACGCCACGTGTAATTGTTTGTGTTAGGAACAGTTGTTTTATATATTTTTTGCTGAAGAAAATAAATCTTTTTTGTCAAAGCCTCTAACGTTGTGTGAAATTCTGCTAACCTAATTCGAGGCATCCAAAGTGCTAATCTATCAAACACAAATTTGTGATCAGCTCCACCAACTCGAATAAGACGATTACATTGGTCTGCCCGATCTAAAATAAGCGTGTATTTCAACCCTCAAAATAACTTATTATAGTCGCAACAAAATCCAAATATTGTGCTTAACGGCAACATCATTGTTATTCGCCGTGATATCGCTGCAAAAGCTTTTCGCCTGGTATATCCCTCATTGTATCTCCTGTTTCGCATATTAGCAAAAGACTTGTTGTCCAAATTAAACATAGCTACTCCATCATCAGCTCCACATGGTGTTGTTATGCTAAAGTTGTTGCATGCTGCTGTCAACGAATTTCTTGTGGCGCCTGCGTCCGCAGCTACAGCTGGTGCGGCTATTCCAAGGCTTACAGCATTATCTCTAAGAAAATTTCTAACTATCACAACATCTGTGGCAGCGTCAGCGCCGTGTGCAAAAACACCGCCTAAAATAAACTCACTTCCAGCAGCTTGTCCTTCTCCTGTATCTTTGAACTACATCATATTTGTTGCAATTGATCTCGAATAATCTTCGCTAAGCGAAACAATATTTAACATTGTGCTTGCAGCCGGTAACCAATCATTAATATCCTCCACTGTTTGATTTGCTAGTTGATATCGTGCACTTTTAAACAAACTCCAGCCATTATTTATGAGCGCAAGTTCTGTGCCAGCTGCAAAATCATCATTAGCTACTGTTAATATCCTATCATGAACTTCTAGCATAGCCTTGTGAGGCAGCAAGAACATGTCTTCATCACGTGTGTTAAAAATTTTTTGACCAGCTTTATTTGGTTCGTGTCAGTACTCGTCGAGGTATTCAATATACTCGAATTCTGTTGCTGTATTGTCAGTATCATATTCCTCACCAAGATCACGATAATGTTTAACTGACATTTTTTTATTTAATAATCGCCGTATAAAATTGCTAAAACAGAGGCAAATCTAATTTTCATCTTGTTTTGTTTACTAGCTTACGGTCCGTAAGCTAGTAAACAAAACAAGACGAAAATTAGATTTGCGTGGTGACAGTAATTTGTATCATAGCTCGTTCTGTTTCTGCTGACGGCGCAATATCTGATATTGCTCGTTTTATTTCCGACACTGTGGGGGTGTTTCCCTTAATTCATTTTTGTCCTACTGCAGTTCCTGCTGCACTAGATGCTTCCGTCGCAAAAGCTTTACCTGCGTCAAGTGCAATTGTTGCTACTTTACGTGCAATTCCTGGAATATTCTCGATCACTTTTGTAAATATATTTCCAAAAAACCCGCCCACAATTTTTCTTCGATAAACTTTTTTTGTTTCATTTTGTTATTAAATTAGGTTTATAAAATTTACACCTACAACTACGTTGACGATAGCGAAGCTCGACAACTACGTCGATGACGTACGTTTTTGTGCGCGTAGGTGTAATTAATATGTGACAATTTCGTTGTTAAAATATATTTGTCGTTCTGATTGATCTGATAATTGCATACGTATATATGTGATTTGATTTTCGGGGATAATGGGACAGTATATAATTATTTGTCGAGGGGTAATTTGTATCAGTGAACCTGGCAGAACATCTGGTGAAAAACTATAAATTGTTTGCCCGCGACTTCCTAACGCTGAATAAGATCCGATGCAATAGAACAATTAATCAATATTGTGTTTACTTATGTTATATTAACTGTTAGATCTCCGTCATACGATATACTTTGTTGTACTACGCTATCGTGTTGTTATGATCAAAACCTAACAGCGACGCAATACTAGTAGCTGGTGAAAAATTGATTATTAAATTATTGTTTAATGTGATTCTGGTTCGTATCGTATTATAATTTGGAGTTAATTCAAAACTGTCTGCAGTAACGCCAATTAGTTCTTTGATTGTTTTGTTGAGATCAGTTATATTATATGATCCTCGTGGCATTCAGACTGACACCCATGCACCAGAATTAAATGTAAAGTCGTCGTTGACTTTTTTGTTTACATTTGTCAGAGAATGCCATATCATAGCAGAAATTAATCCAATTTCGTACTGGCTATTGGGATCTAGTACTATTAGTGGATTATAGGAGACAGAAAAATTTGCACTATTTTATGTTGTTCGTGATGAGTCAAGTAATAGTGTTATTGACATTTATATAAGATCACCATGTACAATTTCATACTCGTCTGTTGTTAGTAATCCACTCGATCTAAGATTATCTAATATGTCCACTATCTCGTTGTAGATTTCAGTACCTGTATTACCTGCTTCTTTTCATGATATCAACAACATGAGTCGGTCAGCAATTTCTGCGCTTGATGTAAAAACTCGGACACCAAAACCGAGTCTTTTATCAACTTTATTTTGTTACGGTTTCCTTCAGATTGTTTGAGCGTGGTGTAAAAACTTTGTTTATACGGAGGTTCACGAGTTAGATATTTATTTGCGGTATCAAGCACAACTGAGGCAATCACTCCACAAAGCATTTTTTTAAAAACCATCCAACGAATACGGATCTTCACGATCGTGCCCTAAAACTTCATGCGAAGTTTTTCCTTTGTTAATAATTTAATCTAATATTTTAATAAAATTTGTAAAATCATCCGGTGTCCAGTTCCTTATGTTTTGAATATCACCAAGGTTTAATTCTTCAAGACTAGATTCAATAAAATCTCTGAAATCATCATCAGTAATATCTTCCTTCGTTATACTTGCTAATTGTTTTAATTGTTTTCCGTAATCATCTCGACAAATTCTTCTACATGTTCATCAGGTATATTAACAATAACTTTATATGTTTTAATGTAATCAATTACATCTTGTATTTTTACTCTCTCTATTGTCTTAGCGACTTTTTCAGCTGTTTTCTCCGCCTGTGCTCCTTGTTGTTCTTTTAACTGCCCCAACAAACCTTTGTCTTGTATGTTTTTTAGTTCTTCTGGAGATAATGTTGATATTTCTGGTTGTTTGTCAAGCATTGCTTTGGTAACAGGTTTAAAAAGTTTGGTGGTTTCTTCTTCTGCAACACATTCTCCTTGACGAGCTACTTCCACCCTTTTCTTGAAAACAACTTGAGATGCTGCAAGATCTTTTAGTAATTCATCTATTTGATGATAATCCATTATTTATTTTTATATGCAATATAACATTCGTCTAGAGAAATGTGCTAATACAACAACGAAACATTTTATCCGGATCAAGCGCTAGTTTATCAAACAAAAGAAATTGTATTTGTTTTTAGTTGCCTGATGATATAATTCAATAAATTTATCTTTTGTTAGGTCACCACATTGCTCGTTTGCAATATTTCTCACATCAGCATTATCTAGCCCTGGAAATAATATAAAACATACCGTATTTCGCCTGATAAATCTGTCAACATTGTAAAAGCCTTGCGCGAGATAAATTGAATTACATTTGTTGTTACGTGACAACGAAAAATACTATTTAATCTTATTTATCTCCTCGTTGTTTAGCGGAATATCGTCAAATACAATTATTTTATACTCGAACGAATCAAGTTCGTTGACAGGGATTAATTCCTCTGATTGTCTTATTAAAAATATATTATCGCCAGCGTCAAGCTCATCAATAAGTTTATTGTTGTATTCGCGTAATAACTCGTATTTTTCTTGTTGTGGGTTAATTGTGTAAATAAGTACTTTATTGTAATTAAAGTTATCGTTGAGTAAGAGATTTAGCAAAAGGTTTGTTTTGCCAGAACCTGTGCGACCAACAATAAGATAATGACAATCTGGAAGTTCGTTATTGTGTTTATGTTTGATTAATTGTTCGGTCTCAAAATTTAATATCGCTGACTTCGCCATTGTTGTTATATAATTTTATGTTATATAATTTACACAATATGACCTATTGCACAAGGTTTGCAACATTATTTACGGAATCTGTTTCCGCTGACAAACCAATAATAACTGATACGTCATCGCTAGTCACAAAAACCGCCGACACAATGACAGGAAACTTATTTATGTCAAATCAATGAGTTCTAGGTTTAGAAACAAATTATCCGCCAATAAATGTAGTTGATACACAAGCTGTTAGTTATGCACAACTAAAATCCGTCAAAAATAACAAACTATCACTGACAGGAGGAACTTTAAGCGATAACTTGGACATGTCAGGAAAAAAGTTTGTAGGCTTGGAAACCGCATATCCTCCAAAAAACTTAGATCAAACCCAAGCGGTAAGTTATTTACAGTTGAAATATGTTGATAATAACAAGCTTGACAAAACTGGTGGAACTGTTACAGGTAATATTAATATGTCAAGTAGAAAAATCATTGGATTGGAAACCGAGTATCCACCAGCAAATGATGACAGTACACAAGCGATGAGTTATACGCAGCTAAAATCCGTTGACGATAACAAACTTAATAAGGCCGGCGACACAATGAAAGGTAACCTTATGATGAGCAATAACTCAAAAGTAACTGGATTACCGACAACTTCACAACCAGCTGATGATACTGATGCTGTTAGTTACGCTCAGTTAAAAAAAGAACTCACCCCGTATTTTAAACGATCCGGTGGATCAATGTCAGGACAACATAAATATGAGAGACAAAATAATCACAAAAACATATGTTCCAGTTAACCCTGATGATCTGACAAAAAAAGCGTACGTTAACAGTGTTCCTGGTGGTATAAAACGAACCAAAAATAATGTTGGATATATTCCAACACTTTTTAAGGCAACTGATAACCGAGTTGGGTTTGACGTAAGTGCATTATCATATTATCCTGAAAATCATCCTTATAACGCTTTCCCTGATAAACAAGAATGGACTACTAACGGAGAAGTTGAAAATGTTTGGATTAAAATTAAATGTCCCATTGCAGTTGCTATTTGGCAATTTCATTTGAGAGGTCGATTAAACTCCTATGTTCGTCTAATTTATAATTGGCGATTGGAAGGATCAAACGATGATATCGACTGGGTAATATTATATAGTAGAGAGAACACGTATATTTCAACAACAAACTATTTTACAATTCCGACAAAAAATACTGTCAACAAGTACTTGTATTTCTAAGCTTATGTTATCGCTGCTGAATATCCGTTTCCAGGATTGACAGCATTTCAGATATATACACTTGATGATCAGATTTAATCTAACGTTATAAAATAAATGTCTGAACCAGCAAGTATAACCGTTGCAAGAGAATTTTATGGTAACATTTTGAACCCTAAAATAAATGTTGGAGACGAATCAGTATCAGCACGTGTGATAAATACTAGAAAAAAATTTTCAATTCCAATGATAAACTCTCCATTGTCAGAAGACGAAAAAATTGTTATTCTCGTTCTGCATATGCGAGGACCTCAACTACTTAAAGCAATAAGAGACTTTGATATTATAAGCAGTTACTGTCATCCTATTGATTGTCTAGAAGAACATAAACAAATTGGAAGCCTGTAAAAAAAATTTTGCTCGAGCTTAATCTTGAAAATATAGATTTGATTGTAAAATCGAACTTAATAAAAGAACGAGTTTATGGTGAAAGAGTAGATGTGAAAGAACGAGTAAACAATAGCCATGATAACCTCGAGAAACTCGCGGAATCTAAGATAATAGAAATAAAAAGGAACAAGGAATTATACAATAGTTTTTCAAAACGAAAAATTTTAAACATCGCGGTATGTAGTACCACGACAAGGAAACACTACTTAAAATCGTTAGTATGATGCTGGATACGGAGTTAATTATAAAAGCATATTCAAACGCACTTCTACCAATGATGCGTAAAAAGATCCGATTATTATTAACAAATCTCTAGCTATCATCAAAGATTTTGACTATAAAATATGTTATCTCAGTGATGATGAGCGATTCATTTTTTACAGAAATACCAGTAATACAGTTAAAGAAAAGATTGATTCTTATTACGACATAAGTAATGAAGATGATGTTCCACTTCCATCACTCCAACGCTCTAGACAATTGTCATTACACAATTATTACAATGAAATCGAGAAAATATTCACACACCCATACGAAACTGTATTGCCTACAATAGCTTATGATATTGGTCTTCAAGTAATTGAACGAGACAGACTCCGAAAATTAATGCTAATAAATTTTATAGTCGCATATGCATTTATCAGACAATATCTTGTCCTCAAACATTGTACGTTGGATCAAATAAGCTTGGTACTAGGGTTTATTGATGAAACAGAAAGAGAGTACGGTAATTTGGTAAATAAAACAGACTTGTATAAGCATGAGGTTGAAAACACGTTTGATTCCTACAGTTGGTTAAAGAAAATTGAGGTATTGACAGATGAACGATATAAGGATACTTCATCTGATGTTTATGAGAAGTACAGAGATTTTATAGCTGATCCTAACAATAATAAGTTCCGTGAGTTTCTTGATTCGATTATTGGTGCTAGAGTTTTTAATATCATATAAAACTTTAAGCAAATATTGTATAATGAGAAATCAGATCATCGATTTCAATCATATTTCAGAAGAAATTCCAAAACAAGATGTTGACGCTCTAACGCAATATTACAGATATTATCATAAAGACCTTTGGTGTATACAACAATGTTACAAGTATTACAGTAGAATACTTCGAGTAATATCATATTTGCCATTGCTCATGACAAGCTCTAGTATAATTTCAAGTGGAGCATCATTAAACCCGTTTTCATTAATAATATATGATGTCGGTGTTTCTTTTTCAATGGCGTGTAAGAAAATTGAACCTCGACTTAAGACTAAACAAACTGCTTGTAAAACAGCTAGTATCATTACAAAAAATTTCTTGATCAGATACGATCTTATTTGCGAGGTGTAAAATATGACATGGACGATTTAATACGAGAGTTCCGTATTATTGACAGTATGTTAATATAGATTCTGCCAATGAGAGTTAGCAAGTACGAACATAATTATCAAACAAAATATGATAATGATAGGGTATAAAATATTCTCAAAACTTCAGAAATAAAATAATCTCAAACAAATGTTTCACTTACCTGCTCAGGTACAGATCCACTTGCTGAATGAACACTGAGAATAATTTTGCCTGTCATTTATAGCGTTATTCTAGATTTTCCATTAGGTACTTTCTAGAATGTTCTTTGGGATTTTCATTATATAATCTTTCGAATTTCCATTACGTACTTTCTAGAATGTTCTTTGGAATTTCCATTACGTACTAGTTAGAAAAGCTGGGAAAATAAAACCAAGTCTCCGTAATATGATACATTTCCCCGATCGATAAATTATTAGCCGTCGTTTGGTCTATAGTCTGAGGCAGATGTCACTTCGATAAGGGATAGGTGGTGGATGGGGGGTCTCTAAGATAGGGAATTTACACTTGCTTTGGGGGTGATAGGGGTCTCTGAGATAGAAACCTCATATTCTTTTACTACTTCTCTCTCTCTCTCTCTCTCTCTCTCTCTCTCTCTCTCTCTCTCTCTCTCTCTCTCTCTCTATATATATATATATATATGTGTGTGTGTGTGTGTGTGTGTGTGTGTGTGTGTGTGTGTGTGTGTGTGTGTGTGTGTGTGTTTGGTGATTTACAGCACCGCAAATAAGTTCGTTATTTAGTGCCCAAGCAATTGATTTAAAGTGCCTTGCCAAAGGACACACTGAGCCAGCTGACCCATTCTAGTCTTAAGTTGGGCACGCTATGTAAAACATAAGTTTCGCTACGAAAGTTTGCCTAGGAAATTTTTGTCAAATCAGTGAAATGACGAATTTCTTCTAACTTGATGTACGCATCATTGAGCCAGGCAAATCCTGAAGAAATTCGGCTAAAATTCAGCGCCAAAATTGAATTCAGATATTCCCGACGTACTTTGCTCAAAACAGGAATTTTGCAGGGTACGTTTGAACACATTAATACCTATTTTAAACGTTAGAGCTGTTTTCATGTGAGCGAAATGTTGTGTTTGTTAGCACATACGAGAAAGTTGTATAATCATATACAGAAGAAGCATAAATTAGACCAAAATATAAAATGCAAATGTAATTACAGAAGGGATGGGTTACAATTACCTAATTTGCCTTGTTCAGATTGCTAAATATTAAAAAGCCATGCTCCGTCAACTAAATATAAAAGACGAAGATGTTTTTATTGTTCTTTCGCTAATTGAAATATTAATTTTAGTTCATTCTTTTTTTCGAATTACTTATTTAAGTATGAATAATGCCAAAGAAACGTAAAATGCGTTATAATTCTAGTTGTGTAAACATCTAATATTATTTAATTGACAACTTGTAAAAATAAATGTGTTGGGTAACCCGTTAACAAGAATCTCAAGATAGATTTGACACAGATAACTTTATTAATTTATATATTTAATTGTATTTTCTTCACATACTTTAATGACGGCTTCCATATTTTAGAAACTTTTTCATTTAGTATAATTTATATGGAACGTCTGTTCAAACAATGATATTGGATAATTGGTTTGGATAATATGTTTAATTCTAAGATTATATATGAATGTCATTGATAAACGTATGGCATAAAAAGTGACAACAAAGATCAAAAAGGATTCTAGTTACTATATTAAACTTTTAAGATTAGTAGAGTACAAAAAAGCGAAGTCCTATATGGATGAAACAAGAAGTGCACGTATCACATTTAAACAAGACTGCGTTTTTAGGAGGGATACTTTTCTTGAAGGATTTAATAATAATAATAAATAACAAGAAATATTTGCCTAACCATTCCCTTTCCAAATACGTGTCGACAATACAAAAGAGGTACGGATGTGGGTTTTGCAGCATAGCGAGTTTATAAACTAATGTGCACAGTACTCATCGATAATTGCTGGTTATTCAAGTAAACGTTTGAATGTTGAGAATTGTATTCGTTTGACAAAACGTCTCAATCTGTATATTATTTAATTCTCTCTCTCTCTCTCTCTCTCTCTCTCTCTCTCTCTCTCTCTCTCTCTCTCTCTCTCTCTCTCTCTCTCTCTCTCTCTCTCCATCGATAACAATATACTTACTTTCGACAGTCTAGTATTTGTTTTATTCATTAGCGGATTTTCATCACCTTGTATCAGCCAATACGTAGTGTTTACAAATGTTCAGACTGTGAGAGTTGTTCTCGACCATTGGTTCAAGAAAATTCTTTGTGAGGAGAATTTAAATGATATTTTCAAACACTTTTCGAAAACGCTTGAATTTACATTAGTGCAAAAATACGAAATATATTTAGAATGGGAACAGTCCCACCAAGCTATTTAAATAGCTTTGTAGAATTGATTTAAATATATGCTTCGGGGGTGATTTTTGTTAATAAATCCTGGCAGTTTATATGTTCTTTCTGCATCTATGCATGTTACCTAATTAAATATATAAAACACGACAGCACGAGTGTTTATCTTAACTAAGCACGAGTGTTTATGGTAACTAAGTATACTAATACCACTACGCAGGTCGCTACGGTGACTGCTGTCAGTAAAAGGGTTAATATAAAACTATTCCTTTTATACCAATGTTAAAAGGTATTCACCAGCATTACTATAAGCTGCATATATCCTATAGCAAATTTATCCAGAGCATGGTTAATTAGCTAATTCTCTATGGAGAGAAACATGTGTTAATTCACTCGAACACATGAGACCTTTAAAAACTCACGCCTAAACTGGCTCAACTGGGAGAATATTGTGATATCATCTCTCTCTCTCTCTCTCTCTCTCTTCTTGTGTATATATATATATATATATATATATATATATATATATATATATATATATATATATATATATATATATAGTTTGGTGTGGTGCTTTAGAGCACAGCAACACAAAGTGGTTATTTAATGCTCAGGCAATTGGTTTAGACGGCCTTGCCAAAGGGTACACCACGTCTGCTGACCCAGACTAGTCTGATAGAAGGATTCGATCCCGCACTTTTTAGTCTTAAGTCTGACACGCTATATATAGTATAAGTTTCGCGGCACAGCTTGCCTAAGAACATTTTGTCAAATCGGTGAAATTAAGAATTTCTTTTGACGATATGGATACAGCATTGAGCCAGGTAAATCTCGGCAGAATTCGGCTAATCCCGACATACTTTGCACATAATAGGAACATAAATACATGTAAAACCAACTACAATAAACTGTCCAGTCCTCGTCTCCATCTTCTTCTTCGATTCTTTGCGCAAAAACACATCCCTTCCACGATACCAAGATGGACAAACATTTACTTTTAATAATTATAGATTTTCTATTTCTTCAACTAAATGTAATACATCGTTTATGAGAGTAGTTTCTCATAACATCTTAGCAACGTTCTATTCCATGGCCTGAGAGAGAGAGAGAGAGAGAGAGAGAGAGAGAGAGAGAGAGAGAGAGAGAGAGAATTCAGGCTCTCTTAAAAGAGGTGTCACTCATAACGGAGTAGATACATCTACATCTTTGGGGAAGGGCAATGCGAGAAAGGCATGTGGATCGGTGTAATGAGACAAGCCTCTTTGAGTTGTGACGAAACGGACTAACTGTATTGAAATACTCAACATATAAAATTACATTCCAATATCAATCGCCATAAATTTACATTACGGATATAAGAGATACATATAAATATACGATATTCCTTCACTTACCAACATCATATATTTGTATTGTTTCTGCCTTTTTGATTATAATACAGATAATTAAATATGGAATAAATTTACGATAGCTAAAGAATCTAAAATTCAATATTTCAGATTAACACCGCAATCATTTAGTAGAAATGTAATTGACTGAATTTAATTTAAAATACCAAAATAATAAACTCTATTATTTAAAGAGTATTTTATTTCTGTATTAATTCTAACTGAGTATGAACTTGGTAGCAAACGTCGCATTTTACAATAATTAATAATATAATTACAAGTAAATATAAATTCTTCAAACAGTTAAACTTTCCAATACATTATATTAAGAATAGCAAAGAAATATTAAAATAGTCCAATGTTGCAAAATGTACTAATCTTAGACTGAACTCTTACTTTAACATCTTAACATTAAAAATCCCTATACTATATAGAAAATTGTACGCACACGGTAGCTTACCTGTAATGAGACAAACCTCTCTGAGTTCTGACGAAACGGACCAATTTTGCCAAGCAGATCTTCTCGCTTCTTATACACAGTTTCTGAGGACGCGGCCAAATATGGTTATACGTCTTAGTTCTTGGGTCTATGTAGGTCATCAGGCGGATTTTTCCATGAACACATGAAACCTTAGTGATATACACGGCAGAAAGGAATTTGCCTATTCAGCACTGCTGCTGAGTTTTAAAATTGCCCATAGAAAAGCACAGTCTTTATTGAAATAGTACACAATTATATTACAAGAATAAAACATTGTTTTTAATACAATTTGCTGAAAAATTATATCTTAACACATCGCATATTGTCACAGAATAAGGCAAGAAATAACATGGTTTCGCCTTAGAACGATTTGATCATTTTCGTCGTACATGCGTGCAACGTTACCTATGGTGGATAAATGTTTTCCTAGTTAAGTGACTGAACTAGCATGTATCTAGTCGTACATCGCTTGCGGCAAGAGACACAAAAAGCAGGGTATGAACATATTTTACCCTCCTAATACTCTTTCTCCTGTACCCTCCTAATACTCATTCTCCTGTAGATTTAAGGCAAGTTTCTGTTCTAATCGACACATTGGTCATTTGGGATCTTGTCAAGGAGTATATGCTCTCCGTTTCATTCTACAGCCATAGGGGTAAGTGTTCCATTTTATTTTATTTGCAAATGTGTAAAGCATATTTAGTATTATTGATGAAATGTTGCCTTTATCACTACGAGGATCTGAAACGTTATGAACTTTTGAACTGTTGCAGGTCGCTATTAAGAATTTAATTTAGTAGCATGTGTCTATAGATTTTAATTCCGTAACTGTTATTATGGCCAGTTTGGTTTTATTTTAGCTGTGTGTGTGTGCGGGTATATCAGGCTGTCGGTCTGGCTGGCTGTATTTCTGTCTGTATGAGGATGTAACATGCGCGACAATCAAGGCCATAGAAGGACGGAAGTGCTGATTTTTTAAATTTGTGCGCATGGTGGATCGATGAAGGGGGGGGGGGGTGGCCAATAGAAGTGTGGGCTAACCCAAGAATTCAGGAGAACTGTGTGGGTTGACAATGGACATGTGAACCGGGTCAAAAATTCTCGTTTACAAGGTTTACAAGTATTTAAATGAGTCGTATGTTATAAATCGTACGTGCTGTACAAATGACTATACGAGTTATGAGTCACATGTTTGATACAATTGTTATGTTTATTACAATTGATCATGTTTGTTTCAATTGATTACGTTCTTTCAATTGAGTACATGGAACATATGCTGTGTTTCAACTGAGTACATTTGAGTACAATTCAGTTACATCTATTTCTATCAGACTGTATGAATCTCACTTTTATTACATGAGGTTATATGAATCACATCTTGATTTTACTGTATCGTGTGTCTACAATTTTGAATATATGAATCACATTTTTTCCCATTTGTGAATGTTTATGTGAATGAATTTAATGAGTCGTTTGTTTAGAGCTTGAAAGAATCACACTGTATATGTTGTAGAGGATATACAAATATTTATTAATTCATTTCATAAACTTTCCATCTTTCATCACATTGTTTCTGTTGTCATTTAATCCAGGCATCCATTCAGGTCAAAGCCTGCTATATATATATATATATATATATATATATATATATATATATATATATATATATATATATATATATATATATATATATATATATCCTGAAATCTCTCCCATTGCTTGTGGATTTGGGACATTTTGAGGAATGTTATCCTCTGGTAGACTGAATATTGCTCTAATTTGCTCTTTCTGTTTGTTTGTTTGTTATTTTTATTTCATGAAAACGAAAAAGTATGAACCAAATCACTGATGTATTTCCTTATTTGCATTACATTGATATAAGTAATTAACTATGAATGCATCTAGGACGCTTAATTACTATAAACATGTGTTCACCATGAATTCTCCTCCGTATGATGTTATGGAATCACATTCAAATATTTCCTTTATTTCTTAAGTTGTTGATGAAAGCATTCTTCTAGAAAGAAAGAGCATCCAAGGCCTGGGCTGAATTTAGATATTTATTTGCTTTCTTCATCACTGTTATTATCAGAAACATTGATAGCATTGTGATTCAACATATGGCTGTACATATATATTATAGGCTGACTGCATAAGTGATGGAAACATTACGATTAATTAGCTAAATATAATTCGCGTTATAAATAGATCAGAAAATTAGTTATGGGAGATAACTCCTTTAAGAGATTACAGCATCCGTACAGAACCGGAGTATTATCGTCCTTCCTGTCAACTCACAAGAAACGTCGAATGTTTGTTAGTTTTGATTCCCAATCCTGGGAGAAAACAAACTAAACAGCACCCAATTCTTGATTAGTCTGAATACACAATAACGTAGCATCTGGACACGTGATCCCGTCAAGTGATACGGTCGACAATGTTTGAGTTGGATTTTTTGTTTTTGTTTTGTTTTTGTTTTGTTTTCTTTTTGTTCCTTCGAATATTCTTTAAATATATTTACTGAAAAGTCTGAAGATCCTCTGCTTGCTACAGTACAATTCTCTGGAGTTATCGCTTTTTTTTTTCAAAATAGCATTTGGCACGCGCATATTTGTCACGTTTGCTAAGCCCGGCTAGTAAGTCATGTATATTTACCGCGGCCATGTGTTTGATGTCTAAATATTGCCACGGGCTAGTGTTAGTCTCTTACGCAAGGTTACCGTGAGCCGCCAGAGGACCGGAAATTTGAGTTGGCGTAGGCGACCGCTCGTGTCATTTGACAAAGGCTTGTAGTCATCACACCTAGGTGTTAAAGATTAGTCCTAAGATCAGAGGAAACACGCGGGGGGAGTGGGGCGTGTTCTAAACCGTCCCCACGTTGACAGACAACGAGAGGGACATTGCCCGCTAAGTTTGATTGGATCGGTTCACAGCGACATCCAATCGGAATTGAGATAGAGGGTGTCATTACAATTTAGATCCGAATGTTACTTCAAACTCGTAAACGAAAATTTAGTTTCTTCTGGGAAGATTGTCAAGCAAATAGGGTTACTCCGAGAAAGCCACTCGTAATTTCGTAAAGGTGGAAGAGAAGAAAAAGGAGTCTGGAGGAGAAAGTGGAGGAGGAGGAGAAAGAATCTGGGGGAAATTGGGGATGAAAAGGAAAAGGAAGTGGGAGAAATAGGTGAGAAGATTACCGCAGAGGAGTAGAATACAAGGACAGATGAAAATTTCTCACACTACTAATCAAGTGATGCAATAAGCTATTAAAAGGTCAAGCGGAAGGGGTGTACTTTGGAGATTCGAAGCATTTGACTATTGAATTGTTATTAAATTATTATTCATTGAATTTCACCCTTTTTGTCTATTTAGCCATTGAACCGTCGGCATTGCTGACTGGGGACTCGGAGCTGTACATCTATCTTTCACTAATTTCACTTTCAACCAAAATCGAGTCTGGGTGGGACTTCTGCAATAGTTTCAACAAAATATTCGGAGCACCCCAAACCAACCATAACACACAAACAATTCTCCACAATATTGCTTCTGCTGCTTTCCATTGAAATCACTGCATTGAAAACCAGATTTGTACCAAAGGACAAGATCAAGGTTGGTACGTTAAAAAAGTAACCATAGAAGATGCAAGAGTGATGTCATTTATCTAAGTTGCAAATGAAGTTAGCGTGCATCAAATATGTGAAAAACAAGAACAGTTCTTGGTTGCATAGACTTTCTAATTCCATGGTTTGTTTTGAAGGATATTTTTGAACCCCTTATTTCATATTTAAGATGATAGAGCTGATTTTATATGAGAGAAAAGTTGTTTGATTGCACATACGATTAAATTCTTAATCAAATGAATAAGAAGCCATAATTAACCAAAACATCCGTAATGTAAATGTAATTAAACTAACAATTACTTACTTTTTCTTGTATAGGTATACATCTTGCATATGGAACACAGCACGTGGTGAAATCAAGAACAGTGGAAGAAATGATCATGTGTGTGTGTGTGTGTGTGTGTGTGTGTGTGTGTGTGTGTGTGTGTGTGTGTGTGTGCCAGGATATACCAATTCTATCAAAAGAATAACACTTTCTGCCGTGGATTTATAAAGAGTGGTTCTTTTCTTTATTTAATTGCTGTAAAGCTTTTGCGCTAGGTGTTTTTCGTTCTATTGATCGCATGTTATGCTTCAGTTGCTTACACAAGTCCTTGTCAATCTGGCACATTTATGCGGCTATGACACGCAAATACGTATGAGGATAGGGACCACACATTTTCGCAGTTACTTTAATGAATAAAATTAGCCAATACTTGCAAGTGTTGCAGCCACGTAATCTTGTGATTATTATCCAAATGTAGGCATCTAGCATACAAGGATACGATGTACAAGAAGGGAAATGAAACGACGCACTATTACGCACAACCATTCAAATATACTATCTCACACAAAGAAAGGTAGAACGTGTCGATACAATGAATACTATAGGCTGACATAAAAAAAAAATAATTGCCCGACGTATCTCTCTATTGAACGCCCGACTTATCTCTATGTTGAAATATCCGATAAGAGTTTTCTACTAACATACTGAATATTCCCTGCATCGGCCGCATCGCCGTGTCTGTTTCTGAATTTGTTCCAATCTTCACCATTGTTATTTCTAGGCAAATGTCTTGAATTTGTTCGTACAATATTCTTGCATACAAGATAAGGAGAATTTTGGAATAGTTTCTTAAATTTAGTTTCGGTTTATTTAATATCGTGAACATCAAGACCGTTCTCGTCTAGACCACTAGCAAGATTTACAAACTTTTGTGTGGATATGTGTATACAACAAATCATCATTGGCCGTTACTTCTGGACAAGGATTTCCCCACAGCGGCGATGACACTTCTCGAGTTTGCTTGACAAAAAAGTCGCATTTATCCAGAAAGTGAAGAATACGAACTGGAAGTCAAAATACTATAAAAATCGAAAGTGCAAAGAGATAACAACCTGTCAAAATAGTAGCTGGACGAAATGGTTGAGAAACCAAAAGCAGAACAGAATGAAGCATAGAGTGAGCTCAACTGTTCATGTAGACTATTTAATTAAGCTACAGCCATAAAGGGTAGGACTTGGTCATAATTTAATGATAGAGACATGTAAATTTGAACACGATTCCCCCTTTCCATGATACATTGTATACCGCAGAGTTGGAAAACGCCAAGACACATGAGTTCATTCTGGCTTAAAGGGCGACAACACTGACAACGGAAAAACACTGACAAATGAGACAAGGTTTTCACATGAGAGTTAATTTTTCAAAATGAATTGCTTTGGGTTTACAAGATAATTTGACTAATCAAAATTTATTCAAAGTATTGACAATTAACTGAATGACAGGCTAGTGTACATTTGTTTTTCAATCTCGGAAAGTAAATATGGTACGAGTCTATGCTCTTAAAATAAACAACAAAAGATTGAAAGACCACAAGCCTTGTCAAATTTAACAAATGTATTATTTTCCTAGAATTCAAAGTGAAAATGAGAAAAAACAACTTACGGTATTGCGAATTAAATCCCAAAATAATCCAAGAATTACAGACACAAGTCCTATAAATTCAAAGTTCTAAATATAATTCAGTAAAAGTCCAGAAAATATAATAAAAGTGAAGTCGATGACGTGTCTCTGGTAGCTATTGAAGTGTTGATGTGTCAACAGTCTTTTGTTGAATCACAGTAATATAATTGCATGCTTGAACTGAGTATAAATTCCAGTGATTGTCTCTATCCAAGAATTTTATCAGAGCATTTTTGTATTTCCAGAGAAAATAATCATTTGAATTCAATAATTTTAACCAAAAAAGTTCCCAGCCCTAAACTCCTGGTCACAACATCCAATACAACTTAAAAGTGCTAGATGTTAAAGCACGAATGACCAAGTCCTCACAATCACAAGACTATACAGTTCTCTACTTGATCTCATGTCACAATTAGCATTTTCTACATTTTAAAAAAAAAATACCTAATGGAAAATAACCTTCTAGAATGATACTGATGTTTATAAAATCAAAACCATGACCTGTAAAATTCGCTTAGGAAAGTCCAAAACCCTGACCCAAATCAACATATTTACTCCTTCCATTAATAAAGATCCTGATATTAAGCCAATAAACATAGATAATAATTCAGCTGTGTATTAGCTGTTTACATAAAATGAAATTTAAAAAGGTCAGTCAGGTCAAGTAGAAATGAACTCAGTTTTGGACAAGATCAAGTCCAGCATACAATGTTACATACAATATCGTGTAATGAAATAAAAAGTTTTTAAAAGTAACAAACAAACAATTTAATTTAATAAATACAGTTATCAAACTTAATATTTACACATTAATTTATGCAAATGTTGACCGTACAGATTGCAGCGTATCCACAGTAGTATACATATATGAGGTTTTTATTCCAAAGAGGGTTTTAGGTCAGAAACCCTCTCCCCCATCAAAAATAAATATATTCTAACATTTTTTCACCACCTCAGAGACCAACTCTCCCTCAGAAAACCACCCTCCTCCACATTGTTATCTCAGACAATGATGATAATTTGAAACCCAAAGGGGATTCTAGACCAGAACCCTCACCCCTCTAAATTTTGAGATGAGGTTGGTCAGATGACCCAATGGCATTTATTGACAACATGGCTGATGAATGATATTTCTAAAGCTGTACAAAATTAAACATCTACCACTGTTGTAACCCATATTTTATGATAATCTTTTTCATATCTGCTAATTCTCCTTGGCAGAATATCTGTTAACATACTGTCAATAATACGAAACTCTCGTATTAAATAGTCCATATCATATTTTATACCACGCAAATAAGATCGCATCTGATCAAGTAATTTTTTATATGTGATACTTGCTGTTTTACAATCATTTTTTTTAGTTGCAAGACGCGGCTCAATTTTTGTACACGCTGTTGCAAGAGAAACACCAACACCGGATATTATTAGCAAAAACGGATGTAATGATGCTCCACTTGAAATTATACCAGAGCTAGTCACTAGCAGTGGTAAATATGATATCACTCGAAGTATTCTGTTATAGTATTCATAACATTTTTTCACGCACCAAAGTTTTTCTTTTTATCTTTTATGCTAATATCTGTAATATTGTATTAGTACGTCCACATCTTGTTTTGGAATTTTATCTGAAATATGATTAAAATCAACAATTCTTTTTTTTCATTATATAATATTTGTTCACAAATTTTATGCTAGCGCCAGACCCTGGGTATGATTCATTATACAATGACGTTGTCATTTAATTAGTTACAATTAAATTAGGGAATTCAGCTACAAATTCCAGACACCATCAGTAACGTCTCTGGAGCATTTACGTTGATGTCAACGTAAATGTTTCTTTGATGTTCTTATTTAGCAATACCAGTAGAAGATTATAATGTACATTCGGTAATAATGAAGCGGCCGCAGTAATTTCCAAACCATATATGGACAGCCTGTATAACCCAGTTACTTCTGCGGTATGTTCGAGAGTGTTATAGCACGGTGCCAATGTTGATGATCCTGATGCTACTGTGTGCACAAGAGAACGCGTTGCGTTCTGGTGAGGAATTTTAATCAGATTCGTTTTTTCAATGATATTAGGAATTCCACTAACAATATCGTTCAGTGTTGTGTTAATGTCAGCGAGTTTAATATCTACAACCGCTGGATTTCCAAAAAATTCATTAATAGATTTGATTATATTTCTACGAAAATTTAGAAACGTTTGTACGTGATTGGAAAAAATCATTTCTGAATGTGATCATTCCATCGTTGATTATTGTTATTGCTGTTACCGTCGGAATGTTACTATCGTCGACGTATTTTTTTTGTTCTGCGTCAAAATCTAATTCTTGTGTTCTGAGATCATTAATACCATTATTATTCATATTGAGAAATGCACGCATTATACCATCGCACACTAACACATACTTAGATTCTTGATGGTCGACGTATTTTTTTTGTTGCTGCGTCTGATTCTGTGGCTGGGCCTCCAAGATATGTAATTTTATTCTTGTTCATGAAAATAATAGCTGTAACTGTTCCACCGATTTTATCACGTTTGTTATCATCAACATACTTCAACTGTAAATAACTTACCGCTTGAGTTTGATTTAAGTTTGCTGGTGGATACTCGGTCTCTAAATTTATAATTTTTTCTCCTGACATATCTAAGTTACCGCTTAAAGTTCCACCAGATTTATCTAGTTTATTATTGTCGACTAATTTAAGTTGTGCATAACTAACAGCTTGTGTATTAACGACATTTATTGGCGGATAATCTGTTTCCAAACCTAGTACTCGTTGATTTGACATAAGCAGGTTTCCTGTCATTATCTCGTCGGATTTTTTCAGGTAACCTGATAAATCATCCTTACCGTCTGTTATTGTTGTACTTACAGCTGATGAATCTCCTACTAATGTTCCAAATGTTGTATAAAAGCTCATATTTATTTATTGTCTGACAATTTTTTTAATATAACATAAAATTGCATAACAATAATGGCAAAATCGTCGATATTAAAACTTGATACAGAGCGGTTGGGGAAACATACACATGAAAACGAACTTCCAGATTGTCATTATCTTATTGTTGGAAAAACGGGATCGAGATAAAACAAACTTGCTTATGAATTTACTTCTCGGAGATAATTTTAACTACGATCGCGTTTATATTTACACAATTAATCCACAACAGGATAAGTACGAGCTACTTAACAATTATAATGACAAACTTCGTGATGATCTTGAGGCTGATGAAGATTTTTTATTATCAAACAACCAGACAAACATGTTCCAGTTAATCAACTTGATTCGTCCGAACACAAGATAGTTGCTTTTGATGATATTCCGCTAAACAAAGAGGAAATTAATAAAATAAGATCATATTTTTCATTATCACGTAATAAAAATGTAATTCTATTTATCTTGCTCAGGGTTTTTATAATGTTGACAGATTTATTAGGCGAAATATTGGTTGTTTTATATTATTTCCAGGACTTGACAATGTTGATGTTAGAAATATCGCGAACGAGCAATGTGGTGATGTAACAATAGATAATTTAATTGAATTATATCATAAAGCGACGGCAAATAAATATGACTTTTTTTTTGTTTGATAAATTAACAAATGATACGAGTAAAATGTTTTGCTGTTGTATTGAAAAATACCTACAGTAATTTTTATAGAAAATAGTATATAATTATTGGAAAGACAAGCAAAGACCAGAAAACATATAGAAAATCTAAACAAACTTGTTAAATCTAAAGCTGAACTTAGGCAGATGATCCAGCAAGCACGACGTGGTCACGTGGTTGCAGCAGAAACAACAGCCGCCGCTCTCAAACCAGTTACGGAGGCTTTACTTGGAAAACAACCTGAAACTAAACCACTATCAGAAGAAGAACTTAAAAATTACAAGAAAAAGGTTTACTCGGATTAGTTAAAGAACAACAAGAAGAAGCTGCTGGAAGAATTATTGAAAGATCTGAAGAAGAGAAAAGAAGATTAGCTGAGTCACTTGTAGCAAATATAGCTGATCCTGCTGCAAGACAAGCTGAACTAGATCGGCTAATTAATAATCCACTAGCGCTTCAACGAAGATCAACAGGTTTAACCACATGGGAGATTAAACATATTTTAACAAATTTATCAGAAAAATTAGAAGATATTGAAAAGGAGCAAGAAAGAGTCGGAGAGTTGACGGTAAAGTTTACGTAAGTTGAAGATAAAAGACGATGGTATATAAAACAAGCAAATGATGATATAAAATATCATGAATACGATACATTTTTAGAGACAAATACAATACAAAATATTGATAATATAAGTGAATGGAATGATGATGAATTTAACAAACTTATTGATAATTTAAACGAAATAATGAAAGAAGGTATTGCTGCTAAAAATGAGTTAAACACAACCGTAGAAGAGAACAATATGCTTCCACTTCATGATAAAATGAAAGATGGTATTATTGCTTTAGTATTTGGAAAAACAGCACAAGCCAATAGAAAAGAAGCATCTGCTGATGGGTGGGATTTTAAAAGGAAATTTTTTGTATTTGATAAAAGTCGAGTAAAGAATATAGAAAAGAAAAAAACAGGAACTGGAGTTAGAATATTTTCATCAGTTACTGAAATGATTGGCAGATTAATGTTATTGGTATCATCAAAAGAAGCTGGAAATGTTGGTGCTAAAATTGACAATGAAATTATTGACATCCTTAATAATTTGAGATCGGAAAATTTATTAACATCTGAAGAATACGAAATTTTACATCGCTATTTAATTTTATAAATTTGTGTAATGATTTAATATAACTATTTTGTATCCAAAAAAATGTCAGCAACATTATTACTAGACTCTAGCCAATCTGATAAAGATAGCGTAAATTTTTCAGTAAAGTATATTCCGCCAATGGAACTAGATCGTGAAAAACAATATGAAATTGGGCTAATTTCCTGTACGTGTTGGAATTCTATGGCTAATGTAAAAACTGGAGTAAACGATGAATTTGAATTTTTAAACGTAAGTATTATTAGAGATAAATGGAATAAAAATAAAATTCCACAAGGAGCCTACAACATAACTGATTTAAATAAAACAATAAAAGAACTTATAACAAAAAATAAAGGAGTTGCAGACGACTTTGAGCTAACACCAAATTACAACACGTTAAGAGCCAGAATAACATTAAAACATGGTATGTTAATCGAGTTTTCAACAATAAAATGTATCGCACCACTGATAGGATTTATTAATACAAGTTTAGGTGCTCCTCCTAATGGAACCAGAACGTATGACGGTGAACTGCCAGTAAATATAACTGATGTAAACGCAATATTAATAAATTGTTCTATCGCATCTGGTTCTTATTCAGCTAAACATAGTAAGGGACAAACGATATACAGTTTTTCACCAGACGTTCCACCAGGTTCTCTTATGCAAATTAGTCCACGTCAGGTTATTTATTATCCGTTAAACGTTGAAAATCAAATAACAGAAGTAAATATGCAATTGACAGATCAGTCTGGATGACAACTGGATTTTAATAATGAAATTGCTACTTATTATTTACACTTACACGGACAATAGTAAACATATTTTCTAAAAGATTTGGTAATACAATTATGCAACCTCAGATATAATGAAACAGAGAAAAGTTTATCGAAGAAAAATAGTAGGAGGATTTTTGGGGAAATATATTTGCTAAAATTATAGAAAATACTCCAGGAATAGCTCATAAAGTTGCACCAATTGCACTTGACGCATCAAAAGCTTTTGCAACTGGAGCTGCATCTGCAGCTGGAACTGCTGTTGGACAAAAAATAGCTGATAAAATAAAAAGACCGACAATAAAACAAGCTATTTCAGAAATCGCACCAACAAAAGAAACCCAACGCGCACTGATAACAACAACAAAAAAACTTTTATCACCGAAAGGAGAATAAATTATACAAAAATTAATATCTAAAGTAACAACGCCAATCACTACATGATTGGCAATAATTTTGTATAACCTAATATATAAAGAGATGTCTGTAAAAAATTATCTCGATTTAGCAGAAATTTATGACGAAGACGACACGGTAACAGAATTAGAATATATTGAATATCTCGATGAAAATTCTAACGAACCTAATAAGGCTGGAGTCAGAACATTTAATACTCGAGATGATGACATATTTCTACTGCCTCACAAAGCAATGTTAGAAGTTCGTGGCCAGATT
Source organism: Megalonaias nervosa (assembly GCA_016617855.1). Taxonomy (NCBI): domain Eukaryota; kingdom Metazoa; phylum Mollusca; class Bivalvia; order Unionida; family Unionidae; genus Megalonaias; species Megalonaias nervosa. The sequence continues at coordinate 29,486 of JAECUM010033918.1, forward strand.
ATGACAGTAGCTGTTCCACCTGCCGCAATTGCAGCTAACGTAGAAATAGCTCTTATAAATGATGGTTGGTGTTTATTTAAAAGTGCTCGATATCAGCTGGCCAATCAAACTGTCGAAGATATTTCAAGTCACCTACAAGTTGCAAGTACAATCTTAAATACTATGTCGTTTTCCGATGATTAATCCAAATCAACTGCAACTAATATGATGTGGTTTAAAGATACTAGAAGTGGTGGTGCAGGTGTTGTTGCATCAGTTGAAATTTTATCAGGATTAGCACATATTTTAGTGGCTGGAGCTAATGCTGCTGCAGATGCTTCAACTGTAAGAGACTTTCTTATTGCTAATGCTAATGTTTTAGGCATAATGGCACCAGGTGCAGCCGATCTTGCAGACGCTACAAGAGTTTCACTTAATGCTGTTTGTAATAATCTTGGCGTAAATGACGTAGATCCAGATGCAGACAGCAATGTAATGTTAGAACATGTTAATAACATATTTGCTCATAACATAAGAAATTTACGTTACAGTGATGGTTATGCTAAGAGAAAGGCACTTGCAGAAGTATCACGTCAAATTACAATGATGCTGCCACTAAGTACAATATTTGGCATTTGCAGGGACTATAAGAAAGTATTTCGTGGAGTTAAACATACGCTTATTTTAAATCGATCAGAACAAAATGATTGTTTATTTCGATCTGGTGAAGTTGATGTACAAGTTATCATAAACAAACTTGCGCTGTGGATGCCACGAATAACGGCGACAGTTTCAAAATCACTCGAATTAGATGATATTCTTAAAAACCGCACAAAAAAGATTCATTTTCAGCAGCATAAAATATATCAAACAGCAGTTCCAAATACCATAGACTACACATGGCAAGTCACAACGACGTCGACTGAACAAAAGCCACGGCAAAAATGTGTTGTATTTCAGCGGCAAGCGCGACATAATAACCAACAATAATACGATATTTGATAATGCTGATGTTAGACGAATATATGCTAGAATAAATTCAAAGCAATACCCAGAGCGAGCGATAGAATGTAATTTTGCAAATGACGCTAATAAAAATATTACTTGACCGTGCATATACCTGCTTGACGAATTGCAAAAATATCAGGACGTTGGAGACTGATCCCAGATATCAGTAGAGGAATTTCGTACACTTTATCCGATATTTTATTTTGATCTTAGTAAACAAAATGAAAGAGATGTAATTTCAACTGCTGATATTGAAATTACTTGGACATTAGGAGCAGTTCCAGCAGCGCAGTTGTATGTATATGCGTTAGTAATCAGCGACAGAACTATAACGATTGATTTTGTTGGAGGTGAAATGTCGGTACAAATTTGAAAAACTTTAAGTTTAATCTGTAAATTTAATAATAAGGTGACAAAATATATTGTAAAAGAAATATATTTGACTGATGGTCAAGTTAAAAAATTAGCAGCTGTTGTTGCAAAGAAAAGACAAGTATCATTAAAGGTCAACCCTAGTGCAGGTGTTTCGGGTACTTTAACAAAATTAATGTTAACCAAAAAACAAATAAATAAATACGAGCGCAAACAACCTTTTGTTTTAAATTTAAGTGCTTCACAAATAGCTGCAATGTCAAAACAAGGTGGTTTCTTTGGTCCGGCACTATATGTAATGGCCAGAACGTTAATGCCTAAAATTTTGCCAGTGTTAGGTACATTAGGATTAGCAGTAGAGCCTGGAGCAGTATCTGGCGCAACGAAAAAGGCAGTTGAAGGTCATGGAATAAAGAAAATTTTTGTCTAAAGATAAATATAATGCCTAAACGAAAAATAGCAAAAAGAAAGACAACGACGAAAAAAAAAAAAAAGACACGACCGAGGAGAAAAGGTGGATTTATTGCAATAGCTCCATTACTAGCAGGATTGGCGGGAAGTCTATTGCCAGGTCTGTTAGGACGAGGACTAATGTTACCAGGAACAAATAGATGAAGTCGGCCGCGTTAAGTAATTTTGATATACTTGATAAACTGAAAAAAGTAGAAAATTTCAGTGGAGTTTATTCTAAAGATGAACTTATGACGCTAGCGCCTCCAGGTTCGTGTGTGATAAATATACAAGATTTCAATGACGGATCTGGTACACATTGGGTAGCTGTTTGTGATAACAATTATTTTGACTCGGTCGGAATTCCACCAAGTGACGCAATAAAAAAGTATATGAGTAAAAAAAAAAAAATAAATTATTCGTCTAATCAAATTCAACCAGTTGGAACTTCTGCTTGTGGATACTATTGTGTAATGTTCATTAAACAGATGACCGAAAATCCAGATTTTTTAAAGTTTATTTTGGAATTTGACAAACAACCTTCTTACGCTAATGATGAGATTGCAATTAATTTTATCTAAACTCACTGATATATAATGTCAACATACTGTCTTAAGTGTAAAACTAAAACAGAAAATAAAGATGAAAAAACAGAAAAAGCAAAAATAATAGAATAATGCTGAAAAGTATTTGTGCAATCTGTGGAAAAAGAAAAAGTATGTTTTTGCCAGCAACAAAGTTGTCCGGAGGGGGTTATCCAGAAATTATTTTAGTAGATGATTAATAAATAAATGACATGCGAGTGCGATTGTGATAGAGATTTATGTCTTGAGCAAAAGAAAATTGTTACATATTGTCAGAAATGCAACAACAGAGAAATAATTGAAACAGGTATAGATATACATAAATTAATTGGCAAATTGCCGAAACCAAAAGGCGGTTGGACATTGCCAGGTCATAAATATACTGGACCTTATAAGCCTCTTGATAAACAACTTGACGAAAACGATAATCCGCTGCCAGGACAAGAGCCTTACAATCAAGTTGATGCAATAGCGATGCGCCATGATATCTGCTACATAGACACTGAACTTCCAGACAACGAAAAAAAATAAACACAGCTGCGATAAACTAATGTTAGACGAACTTCGTGATATGAAACCTGCAAGTATGCGAGAACGTGTTGACCGAAGGCTGGTCGAGGGTTTTATTGGAGCAAAGTATAAACTTGGACTCGGAAAAAAAAAGAATTATATGATGATCTTGCCTCAGAGACGCTAGCGTCTCAGCTACATAAACCTAAAAAAAACGTTTCCGCGACGTAAAGTTGTCGCAAATGCCATTGATGACATGTGGGCGATAGATTTAGTTGATGTCTCAAATCTAGCTCAGTTTAACGATAACAAGAGATATCTTTTTAATGTTATGGATGTTTTTAGCAAATACGCGTTTAGTATACCCGTTTCGGATAAAACAGGGACATCGATAACTGATGCGCTAAAACAAATAATAACAACTACAGAAAGAAAACCAAATAAAATCTGGACTGATCATGGAGCAGAATTTTTTAATAAAAGATTTGAACAGTTTTTAGAGCAAAATAACATTAAAAAATATGTTACAGGAAATGAGGGAAAAAGCGCCATCTTTAAAAGATTTAATCGCACGCTCAACGAACAAATCCACAAGTATTTGACAGCTAAAAATACGAGTAAATATATTTACAACTTACAAAACATTGTTGACGAATATAATAACACGAAACACAGATCGATTTCGCTAGGCAAAAGGAAATGTCGCCAAACGACGGGATTGCAAATCCAATATTAGCAAACGAAAATATGTACCGCAGACATAAATTTAAAGTTGGTGATAAAGTTAAAATGTCTTTGACGAAAAAAAAAAATAATAAAAAGGATATACGCATAACTGGAGTGAAGAAGTATTTGTTGTTGATAAAGTACTTTTAACAATACCAGTTACATACTCGTTGAAAGATTTATTAGGTGAACCTATAACTGGCAGTTTTTACGAGCAAGAACTTCAGAAAACAGAACAAGATATATATGTTATTGAAAAAGTTATTAAAAAGCTCGGCAACAACAGTTTAGTTAAATGGCGTGCATATGGCGATAAATTTAATAACTGGGTACCAACTAAGTCGATCGAATAATATTATTATAAATTTCTTCGTATTTTATTAGCACAGATTTACATTTTACTGGTTTACGTAAAGAAATTAAATGTAATTTTCTTGCATCATCGACTGGCATTAAATTAAATATTTTAACAAAAATAAAATCGTATTATATATTTCTTTGTTGTCCAGTTATTTTTACGTATAAAAAGGGTTGTATAAGTTGCCAAAATATTTGATGCTCTGTGATAGTAAACTTAAATTTTATTATTTTATTAGCAATATGGTACTTAACATCATATCGTCCAGTTGTTGGTCTGCTTAATTTTTTTTTTACTAACAACATCATCTTCTTCGTCGTCATAGTTATGCAAAATATCATTTTCAGTATAGCTAGCAAATTTATGACTAGTAGTATTTTCTAACGTAAAATTTGAAACTGAAACAAAATCTCCCGAATATAGTTCAGCCAGTCTCTCAATTAAGTTCATTATTATAATATATCTTTTGTCTAATTAATAAATAATAAGATGTTTGGAGAAATAAAATATCATCAAAGAGTTGATATATTAAATCACAAAGAATTAGCTGAGGCAATTCGAAATTGTTTGTTGAGACAGTTTTTATTTTGTTGATGTTATTATAATATTAGGTGAATCTGGCAGATTTTTATTAACAGTAGCAGAAAAAATAAAACTTAATACAAATAAGATAATAGCATTACGATTTAATGGCGACGATGTCATGGAATTTAGTAGTAACTGTCTAACTCGAAATGATCTAGAAAATATCATTCGTTATGGTATTTAAAATTAAATCTGCCAAATGTCAACATTGACGTTGCTGATCTAGTTACATTATCAGCTACACATTTTTCTGCACTTGAATTAATTTTATGATATTTTCCAGCAGCTGTTATTGATTTAAATTTCATTTCTTCTCCAGTTTCAATATTTATTGAAATTATTTGTTTGGCCGGATTTTTAAAATTATTACTACCACCAGTTCCACGTCTTGTGTTTTCTTTTGGCGTAACTAGATCTAAATTTTCCAAACGATTATCTGTTTTAATACCATTTTTATGATCAACAACTAAACTATTAGGTATTAGTCCGTTAAAAGTTTCGAATACAAAACGATGAGATTGATAATAAACAAAATTAGTTTTTGTTCCACGTACATTAACACCAAGATATCCACTGTTCTGCAAATTTCCAACACCTTTTTTTGTTCTTATATGTCTAATAATTCCCTTTCTTTTGCCTCATATAAATCAAATCCTGGGTGAAGTTGAAATTCATTTTGTAATGATAAATTTTCAATATTATCATCAGCAATTGCGCTATTTACTCTGTATACTCGTTGTCCTTCTGGAATATCGTCGCAAAACAATGTATAAATAAACTCTTTTCTAAACATTTTAGTCCTTTCTGTATTATCGTCTTTTACTGAAATTAATACACCAGCTGGTGTTGATTTACCAACATAATGTTTGGATTCTATATTAATAACAGAACCTAACATATTTGCTGCATATAAATTGTACTTTGAGTGTACATGCTAAAATTCTTGCTCTTCTGCCGTCAGTCTCAGATATCTCAAAATTTCTGTCATTATACTATAAGGATTTCATATCTCTAATTAAAAAAAAAAAATTCAATTAAATATCAAATATTACTATATATATAATGTTAAAATTGCGAGATATTGCTAAAAAGAACATTATCAAAACAGAAAAAAATTGCTTCAGCATCTTCCGGTTACGATAATAGTTACAAACTTGATGATCAAGATATTTTAGGAAATTTTAATCCCACAAGTTTGTTTTATCTTTTGCAACCAGTTATAACTCAATAACTTGCGGCTCATAAAAGTATGAAACTCATAGTACAATATCATACGATTTTATCAAAGTTACATGCAGTTGAAGATGTACTTGATATAATTTTTGAAAGAAAAAATTTTGACAGCGAAATTTCAGAACCATATTTAAAAGCTAAATCGAGAAAAATATTAACTGGAACAGACATTGCCATGGTCGCCGATGAAATACATCAAGAAATAAGTAAAACATTAGAAGAATTTACTGCATCAGGATCAGGTTGGAAATTTGAAATGATAAAAGAAGTTTTATTTCACACAGCAAAATATAACGTACTTCGGGGTAGTTTGTACGTCGATCTCCCTCAAAAAATTAAAAACAAAATATGCTGTATAAATGTCAAAAACAATGATGACATATGTGTTCAATGGTCTATTCTTTCTGCAAAACATTCTCAGTGTGATCACTCCGGCTGAATTGAAAAGTATTTGCCATACAAGGACGAACTAAATGTTTTAGGAATAACTTTTCCAGTAGCAGAAAATCATATACCAAAGTTTGAAAAACAAAACAGTATCTCAGTAAATGTTTTCGGACTAGATGAGCGAGAAAACGTTTACCCGAGATATATCTCAGAAAATGCTACACAAAATACAATAAATTTATTATTTTATCAGGGACATTATTGTTGGATAAAAAACTTTAACGGCCTAGTTGGCAGACAGTATAGTAAAAATAAAAATAAAAAATATTTCTGTTATAGATGTCTGCATGGTTTTTCTAGCGATGGAATACTGCAGGAGCATCTCAAATACTGTGTCAACGTTCAAAGAATAACTATGCCTAGCGAAAAAGAAAAATATTAAAATTTAAAAATTATGATCATAAACTAAATATTCCTTTTCTTATTTACGCTGATTTCGAGTGTCTACTCATTCCTGTGGTTGGAGCAGAAAATAATCTGAATAAATCCAGTACTACAAAAATACAACAACATATTCCTTGTGGAGTAGCTTGTAAAGTAGTTTGTTGCGCTAACGATAAATTTTCAACTCCGATAAAGTTATTTAGAGGTGAAAATCCTGTCATATGGCTATTGAAAAATTTAATAGACGAAGTTAATAAAATTTCTAACAGATTACTTAAAACAGCTCCGATGAAAATAACGTCTAAACAACAACTCAATTTCGATGAGGCAGTTAATTGTCATGTTTGTGAAAAGTTGCTAGTAGACTCCAACGGAGTCCGTGATACGGTGCGAGATCATTGTCATTTGACCGGCCAATATCGTGCAGCAGCTCATAACAGTTTTTTTCCTGTCGTTTTACATAACTTTCGTGGCTATGACAGTCATATCATTGTAGAACCTTATGGTGATGAACATATTAAAGCTAAACTAAAATTAAATAACGTAATAAAATGTATTCCAAATAGTTTTGAAAAGTATATGTCGGTGACGCTCGGTAAATTACGTTTTATCGACAGCCTGTAATTTATGGCAGCATTATTAGATGAGTTTGTAAAAGGTTGCAGTAGTTTCGCTAACCTAAAAGGTTGCTTTAGTGAAACCTATATCAATTTGACCAAAAAAGGTATCTTTCCTTACGAGTATCTCGATGATTGGAGCAGATTTGATGAAACTTCTCTTCCTGATAAAGGTAAATTTTACTCGCAACTCAAACATGAAAATATAACAGATGACGAATACAAATATGCACAAGATATTTGGAATAAATTTAGTTGTTAAACATTTGGTGATTATCACGATCTATATTTGAAAACAGATGTATTATTGCTAGCAGATGTGTTTGAAAGTTTTCGTCAAGTTAGTCATAAAATTTATGGACTAGACCCCTGTTGGTATTATTCTGCTCAAGGATTGTCTTGGGACGCTCTACTAAAAACAAGCAAGATAGAACTGGATCTCTTAACCGATGTTGATATGTTTAACTTTATTGAAAAAGGTATCAGAGGCAGAATTAGCGTTATAACAAAAAAATATGCAGTAGCTAATAACAAATATCTGAAAAATTATGATAAAAATCTCCCATCTAATCATATTATTTATCTAGATTGTGTCAAATTGTATGGATATGCGATGTCAGAGCCAATGCCCTGCGGTGGGTTTCATTAGATAACTCCAGATCAATTTCTTAGAGAAACTGAAAAAGGTTTACCTAGAAAAATTAATAATGATTTTTCCGATATTTCATATTTTCTTGAAGTTGATCTAGATTATCCTAGTTCGTTACATGATCTACATAACGATTATCCGTTTTGTGCAGAGTCAATGATGATTGATTATAGTTTATTATCACCTGAACAACGAGCAACGACAACAGCAAAAAATTCGATTGTTAATAAGTTAGTTCCAAATTTGTTAAATAAAAGAAATTACGTTATGCATTACAAAAATTTTAAACAAGCGGCAGATGCTGGACTAATTCTGAGAAAAGTCCATCGCGTGTTAATGTTTAATCAGTCGAGGTGGATGGCAAATTATATTGACTTAAATACGAAACGTCGTGCTGTGGCTAAAACCGAATTTGAGAAAAACGTTTTCAAGTTAATGAACAATTCGGTGTTTGGTAAGACGATGGAAAATATCCGAAAAAGAGTCTCGATAGAAATTGTTAATGACATAAATCGCAGAAATAAATTAGTTAACGATGATGGTTTTGTTAGTATGAAAATATTTAATGAAAATCTTGTTGCAATACAACGACGAAAGACAAATTTTAAGTTAAATAAACCGATTTATGTTGGTGCAGCTCTACTTGATATATCAAAGTGGCTGATGTACGATTTTCACTATAATTTTACCAAAAAGCAGTGGCCAGATTCGGAGTTGCTATTTACTGATACAGATTTGCTAGTTTATAACATAAAATGCGAAGATGTCTATCAGGATATTTACAATAATAAAAATCTATTTGATTTATCCGATTATCCAGCATGTAGTGGATTTCAAGATAATTCGAATAATAAAGTTATTGTAAAAAATGAAAGATGTATTTATGTTTATGCCTGTCAGGGAATTTGTCGGACTAAAGAGTAAAATGTATGCTGTCATAAAAGATGACAATAAACTTACAAAAAAAGCAAAAGGTGTTCCTCGAGGATATGTGAAAAAGATGATGAATTTTGACGATTTTAAAGCAGCGCTAAGCAATAATGTCAGTTTTATCAAACAAATGTTATCAGAACAAATAATCATAAACTTGAAACGAATACAATTATAAAACGGGGACTAAGTAATGCTGATGATAAAAGATATTGCAGAGACGGAATTAATACACTAGCACTTGGACATTATGCAAGTAATTTTGTCTAAACATCAGAAATAATGTTCGAAAATTTAACATTAGTCGATGGAGTTAATAGCACAATAAAAAATAATGGTTAATAACCAGCAATTATCATTTGAATTAAATGATGAATTTTCAGGTATTTGTTTTAGTAAATTGGACAGAATCAAACTCTACCTTATCAGAACAGACGATAGCAAATATTTTAATTATCTCGAAAGTTTGCGAGACAAGCTTGCACTAAAATATGACAATTTTCATGATCAGATCAGCCCACAGCAGTATATATAAATTAACATAGACTTAGACCGCTCAAAGGTGTTTGTAAAAGGTAGTAAGTATCTTCTCAGTAAGATAGCGATGAAAGAACTATTAGAATGTCGTCACAAAGCAACCGGTAGAATTAAATTTTATTTGTATAATCATGACATTATATTGTACTTAATTTCGACTGTTGAAACGTTGTTCATTGGTCAAGAAATATAACTCTGTATACCATATCTGTTTTTAAAAGGGAGATAATATAGTTCCAGCTAAGTTTAAAATCTTTTGTAGTTATCGAATATAGCATATATACTGCAGCATTTTTTTTTTTGTATTTTTTTTTTTTTT
>JAECUM010033919.1:0-46596 GCA_016617855.1 Megalonaias nervosa
ATAGTGTCAAAGTTTCAAGCTATTTACCGCGAATTATACTATTTGTAAAAACTGTTACGTTCAACCAATCAGAAGCGTGTTTCAAGCACAGATGTGTTAGAATATGAACCATAACGTTTTAAAATATCTTTCAGCTCTGACTCTCAAGAATATTCATTGTAGAAAATCTTTGTCTTATTAATGATTTTATGTCACCTTTAAAATGAATGATACTTTTTGAGAACGCATGACCGAAGTACTACAGGGAGACAATATGAAAGTAGTAACGCGGTCTCTCTCTCTCTCTCTCTCTCTCTCTCTCTCTCTCTCTCTCTCTCTCTCAGCTACGGGGTCTTGCTAATAAATAAACGAGCATCATATTCCGCCTGAGAAGTCAATTTAGGAAGCGGAATGACATCGCTGAAGCGCAATGCAATCTTGTTTGGTCCGTTACAGATGCGGTCGATACCACATTAGTGTCTTCTTAAACATGAACGTCAACAAAAAGTAAGGCTTCGATTAAATAAAATCATGCAAAACTACCTTTAGAAAAATATGATTAAAAGGTCTGCACATAATCCTCAAATTACTTTATATCTAAATAACATATAGAAATAGATTATGTACAGTGCCACTGGTGAATGGCAAACCGAACTGTAGTCCTACACATGACAGTGTACATTCCATGACCATGTGCCATACCATATAGACTGATTGTACGAGATATACAATTTTGTGAACAGATTTTACAGACTCACTTTTCAAAAACCTCCTCTTCCAAAAGACATAGAGAGATACTCACACTCAAATATTTTCTTGAATTAATGTATTATGTTAATTATCTTAATGAAATATTCATCTACCAGAAATAGTTTTAGCAACATTTATGAGTTCGATAATTTGCCAATTTAAAAATTTTTGGACGTAAATAAATTTCATCATTTTCGACTAACAAAACTTGCGTTTGGGTGCATACTCTACAAACGAGTTTCGTAAATGTACGGACACGAGATCGTAAATGCTTTACTTTATGCTTCACAGAGACACCAAATATGTTGACATGGTGTTCATTTAATTTGCTCACATTCTGAGGTGTGTATGTTCTAGTGTTCCAATTAACATTATGATAGGTGAATGTCCGTACCTGTCTGGTCTCCTTTCTACTGTGATTGTAATGCATTCATACAAGCAAAAGACACTGTTTTCCATCATCACTTGAGCATTGTTCCACAATCCTCAAAATAAAAACATGAACTGCATCACATTAGGTCGTAAAACATGCAGCATTTAAAGTTAGTATCCAGCAAGCAGGACGTTGCGCAGTATGCACTAATCGACCTAAATGTATACAGGTACAGATCCTGTTTCGAGGCGGGTAAAACCGTCGTTGCAATTGCGGCTTCTTAGAACTCGACCGCTCATTATTATTTAGGAAAAGAAAATAAACATTTTGAGAAGTTTTAATACTTGGCTATTTTTAGTTCTGTCCAGTTTAATATTATGTATAAAAGTGGACTTTATTTCTTGACCTGTTCACATTGATATCAGTGAGCAAGTTATCATCAATACACAATTCGGGTGCTCTATATTACCTTTTCTTCAACGGTCCCGACAACCTTTCCTTTAACAGTGATATGTGCTTAAACGCCAGTTAAAGTTTTCATGGAATATTTCAGCATAAACCTAACATTTGCGCCCTATCTCAAGCTGAGAAAATATTCAATGGGCGTTGCATTTGCATTAACGTTACGCCATTGTCTTCAGCTCTGTTTTTCCTTCATGAATGTGAAGCAAACAAATCATTCATGATGCAATGGTGTCTAATATGGATATTCCGTTCTGGGTATCTGAATTTTGTGTCATACTCTTGGCAGAGACCCAGTCACGTGACGTAAAATATTATCCCAAATGTAGAATATTCCTGTCCTACACCGATGTATATTGTAAGGTTTCTTTTAATCTAGTGCATGGAACGAAAACATACGTAGATCAAGACATTCAGTAACAAAAAACGGAGCTTTGGATATTATATAAACCAGCCATACGAAACCTATCCAACTGGAAAATGGATGATATATTTATCACTCATTTGAATAGCTTGGGTACTTTAGTGGATCCTACTCAGTGTGAATGGATTTATACATGCCTTTGGAGAATATTGTTTTTGATGATATTATTTCATGAATTTCACAAAGCATTTTAGAAATATTCTTCAAATTAGTAGTATCTCTTCAAATGTCAATAGCATTTTCAGACAGATTTTAAATAACTCAAGCCTTTGAATCATTCGTGAAAGAAGTAAAAGGGTCTGATAACCAATTGAGCCCATGCACAAAAAGTTTCGAAGAAGAAAAAAATTGAAATACGCGTCAAACTTAATTTCAGAACCGTCTTATTTCCTCAGAGGTCTAAAATATGAATATAAAATGTCAGAAAATACAACCGATAATATGGAAAGTGACTCCGTTTTGCGGAAAATGTGCCTATTCATTAAAAGATTGGACAGTCATATTCGTACAGGCGCTGTTGTTGGTTGAAAAGAACTGAAAGGGCCTTTCTATTGGAAGTAGTGGCAATCGAATCATTTAACCTTTCCTTATTTGCTGATATGTTCGAGAGGAAATGTCAAACGCAATAAGAAATAAACCCGTAAAGTACTTTAAATTTTTGCAGTTTCAGTTCAGCTTGGCAATTGTTAATAAATCCGTTCAATGCAGGGCCCGAACAGACGCATTATTATATGTATCTTATACATGCCAGTGGGCAATGACACTTTTAATGGAATTTTATCAGATTTGACAGTTGTGGGCACCATTCATGATATTAGCTTTCTCCTTATTAGTATTGATAAAGGATAGAAAACTTGTCACGCACTGCAAATAAACTGAATTTTGCAGAAGAAAAGAGTTCTTATTTGTGTTTCGAAGAAAGAGAATACTCAATTAACATGTTAACAGTAGTTCATCGAATAGATTAAGTTTTAAAACGTTGTATGGTGTGTAGGTAGTTGCTGTTAATTGCCAATGCCAGAAAAAGTCACCCAGATAATGTGCACCCTGTTTCAATGTAGTAAACCTACTCAACTGGTGTGCACGTCAAAAACTTAAATATTTGCTTCAATAAATCCCATCTAAGTTGTGAAGTTCTCATAGAAGAAACTACCATGATTTACCAGCTTTCACGAAGTAAATATATCTTGAACTATAGATCTTTTTGGCTCGTAGACTAGTTGCCTTTATGTCAATCTCTATAACATATTGAGTTTGAGCATACAACCAATTTGAGGCCTTTCTGGAATACTCGGCGTGAATATTGAAAAGCAATGGAAAGAAAAGACACAATTTTCCAATCCTTTGCACTGGAGTACGAACAAGTGAAATTCTTCGTTGTTCTTTTAGCTCTTTTTTCTATTTTTTTAAACAAAGGAAGGAATAGTTAGACGAATTGTAAAGTACGCTTTTTCCAAGAAATTCCTAAGCACTCTCTAGACGGAAACCAAATATGAACAGTGAAAAATAAATAAAATATTTTTAAAAAACGATTTTTTTTTTTAATAAGATGATACTGGTGATGAATCTAATCTTTTACCTTACACGACATAAACATAAAATCATTACATCTTATCATTTTTATCGAACATGGAAAGTTAAATGCAAACTTTTAGACGCAATAACTTAGTTGTTAAAAGAATAAAGAATCACAACTCCTCATTACGGTTCTGCTATTTGTCTTTTGAGGGCTTACTTTCATATTCGTTGCGAACAATCTAGTGTTTCTAGAGCACATGCTAACACAATTTCGATTCGTAGGGACGCTTTTATGGGGTGGGAACAGTATTGCATGCTATTGGAGGTAAATAAATCGTTACTTCATTAATTGCGCAGATAAACACTGTCTCAAATCTGTGATATTCTGCATGAAATTTAATACGTGTACACGTGTATCTCTTAGGCAAAGAATAATACTAAAAGCTGACTGACAACCATTAATCATACAGAAATCAAATATCGTTCAATTATTTCAAGACATTTCTGTGTGCAATGCATTAATTCGCATGACCAATTAATAAAACTTCAAACTTCAAGCTAGATAATAACGGTTTCCAGCAAAACATATTCTCACAAACTGAACAGAGTTTACCATTCCAGCACACTGGTCAATAATAGGTACTTCCAAATTATTAAAAATGGTTAACATAAATCTATTACATTTCTTTACGATCAAAAGCAAAGACACAAATATGGTGTTGTTGACATTAGTCTGGAAGTCACATAATGACATATGTTCCCTTTACTTTTGATTTTATGTCTCCTCTTACTAGAAGAAGTCCATAATGGTATCGACCAATGTGAATCACGCGGGAGAAAGTCATCTGAGACTGACCACAATGTTGAGAATTATTGAACTGCATGCGCCCTCCTGCCTTGAAAAACGTAGTGCTGTTAACAATATTCTAAGTCCAAGACTTAAGTACAAACAAAGAAAAGAATACTTGTACAGCCTGGAAACGCTTTGCGTTGATTGTACATCGTTGTATATCTTTCCCTGGTTAGCCCTACGAATGCTCTTCTCGAGTGTCTGTGTTGCTTTGTAATTCTCTTCAAATGTCAGTAATATTCAGAAAGAGTTTTAACAGGGATATTTTATTCTATGATTGAATGAATATCCATACAAGTATTTCTTGATTGGCAATTTGGCATTGCGTCATTGAACGTCAAGGAGACAGCGTAACGCTTTTGTTTGTCGTTTAATTTATTTTAATTTGTTAGGATTGTTGTTGATTTTTAAATGTCCCTGTATATGAATTTAGTTAAACTTTCATTTTCTGAATATCAAACGCTAATTCAAGGTAATTGTGATATATGCGGTTTATTACAGAATACCTCTTCTCTTTTCTTCACAAAGAATTGTTAATTACTGTGCCCATGTTACTGTTTATTTTTCAGGCTATTGTTGGCTCCATATTTTCTGGAGAAAAGAAATCTAGAATTCATAATTGAAAAGAATATGCCTATATTTGTAACCGCCCTAAATTTCTGCTTTGCTTCAAATTGTGTGATATCTTTGCAAGAACCACTAGTTTAATAACAACGTGTACTTTAATCTATGCAAACTTCGGGACTTTACGCTAAGATAGGATCATGTATCTTCAGTAAGTGTTTGATGTGTTCCGCAACATACATGTCCTGTCTGTTATGTTAGTTGTTATTGAAATGCTACTTCAGTTCAAAGGAGGGATGGGGGACCTTAAACGTTTTTTTTCCGAAAAATGAGCCGGTAGACAATCATACCGGTTTAAAGACAAACTCACCGGTTTAAACGCAAAGTACAAGGGTATTTAATCGCATAACATTATTGGTACCTCAGACACTAATTTTGCTATCGTTTCCTGGACAAAAGTATATCAATTTTATACTTTATGTCTATCATTTTGCAGTCTTTCTTAAATAAGAAGTTGTAGGTCATATACGCAAAAGGAAGGATAACGAATCAATATACATCAAATGTTTTAACATAAATGTCTTACATACAGAAAGCATAGGTTAAAACCTCACAGGAGTACAAGCTAATTAAATCAAGTCGGAATGTGATAAGCATTTTTTGGGGGGAGGGGGGAGCGGTTGGGCAAGGACCTCGACTATAATAAGCATTCCTAGATAAAATGCAGTTCCAACATACACCTGTTGTATGTTTTCCTATGGATTATTCCTGTTACTCTGAGACAAGAGCGTATAGACCTGTTATTAAAATCATTATTTCTAATAATTTCTCGACCAATTTAGTTGATTAGAGATTCAAAACGTTTACTAATCCCTTTGCGTGTTTTCTATATGAAGCATACTATTTTTATCACAGTTGATGGTTACTAACTACTTTATGATCCCATCATTTTTTTAAAATAACAAATGTGGACAGAAAATACCATCCAAAGAAATGTGATCAGTAAGAACACACAGATGACTTGATAATTGTTACCAAACGAAGAGCGCGAAAACGACCCTACGTACAAACAGTCCATTGTTTGCATAAACAACATGCAAATTGTCAGTGTAACAGGATGAAACCTGGTGGAGTTGGATCTAGCGAAGACACCCTGCAACCCCATGTAAATGAGGCCCTTATTAATTGCATTAAGTTAATCAATATGCTATTTCTGACACAATAACACCCAACCTTATTTGAGGCAATATGCTATTTCTGACACAATAACACCCAACCTTATTTGAGGCACATACAAACCAATTAAACTAAAATGAAAGACTTAACCTACACATACAAAAATACTGAGTCTAGCGACGTGGTGAATTGTATGTTGTATTATACTGAACACTTTCGACACCTTAGCTGGCGTGTATATCAATGAAGTCTGCCATTCTATACATGTAATATATATGTCCCTGTATATATAGTATTCTTCACAAAATAACATCTAGAAGTGGCCACAATTCAGCATTATTCATTGTTCCAGAATTGAACATTATATCACCGCTTTTCCTGCTCACATTTGCAAATGTTGCATTCACCGGTCAAGACGCTCGGTGAAGCCAATCATGTGGAGTCGCCCACTCCCACTTAAAATGTACCTGTCACTGGCAAAAACGCTCGGCGGGGGCTACTACTGCCCCTTACTGCCTGCCTGCCACCTCCACTTCTATATCTGACTGCTTGATATTCTCAAAACACCTCAATATATACATGACAGCTTGCTTTCCACGTGGCACGGGTATCTTGCTGAAACACATGTTTATCCTTAATATCGCAACGTAAGTACAGCTTATGGGGTATATGCTGTGTTTACCCTTGGTAACATGTTACGCTCAAACTGTTAATTTCACGGGTGGTTTGTTTGACTGTGTCAACGGCTGCATTATCTGCAGACCTACATTTGGTAGCGGACACCCGTGGTAGGGATGTGAAGAGTTCGCTCCCTCTGACATTACAGTTTCCTTTAGTCTATTTTAACTCATTTGGAAACGTAAAGTGTATTAGTGTGTTTGTGTTTGTGTTTTGCATTTTGAGGGTTTAACGCCATTTTTCAGCACACGATAGGCTACACATGCCCACCAGTATATCTGGTGGAGGAAGATTTATTGTGGGGGTTTTGCGCATTTTTCAGCACAAGATAGGCTATACATGGCGGCCAGTATAAATGGTGGAGGAAGAACCCGGGAAAACCCCGGGAAGAACCATCAACCCACGAGAAGCTACTGGCAAGCTTTCTCACGTACACACGTTGGCGAGCTCGAGACTCGAACCCACGCAGAGGTGAGATGGCAGTGATCCATAACGGCGAGCGCTTTAGACCACACGGGGCCCCGGTGGAGGAAGAACCCGGGAAAACCCCGGAAAGAACGACCAACCTATGGAACACTTTCTCACATACATGTGTTTACCGAGCCATTATATATTGTATTCCTTATATCAACATATCACACGTAGCTATCCTCTGTATATTTAAGTTTCAAACCTAAATGGAAATAGCAGTTTGAATGGAATAAAACAAGTCTCGATATATATATATATATATGCTTATACTTATATATATATATATATATATATATATATACTTACTATATATATATATATATATATATATATATCATTATAATTTTTTCTCAAGAAATAATGATGTATTAGTTTCTTGGATTTACAAAGCGAACTAACCTAAAAGTAATTTGTAACAAATCTGAGAAATGTTTACATATTAAAACATTATTATAGACTGTCGATACTTACAAATGTTTAAGGTGCAGCTAGGTGTTCATTGGATAAAACGACAATCCTGATGTAAGCAAAACATTAAGCCAAACATTAGCCTTCATGTCGATAAATGCCATTCTCAGATTTTAAATGTATTTTAACTGAGACAGTATACCAAATAAAATGTTCTCAATTTTGGTCTGTATCATAAGAATGAGAATTTTGATCCTACGTATGTATTTCATGGTTTGCCTTTCGTGTATGATTGCTCGTTCCGACAGTTGTTTTCTTAATAAATGGCTTTATTATGTCAATATTTATCTCACGGGCATTTATCTATTTCAATAAGACGTAAAACATATTTAAAAAAAAACAAAAAACCTTTGTACTTTTAATAATTGTGTAATGCAAATGATTTTTTATTTTATCAGTATGAATGTAGAAGCCTCCTAATATTGCGTCACAGAACTGCATTCAATGTAATGCAATGAAAGCTTGAACTGAAGGATACGAATAGAGTAAAAGCAAACAGCCATATTGTCATAAATAGAAAAGATAATGATACGGCATTTCATTACTAAAACAATTTCTTTGGGATCAGTATTTACCTTCAACAGAGCCTAAAAAAATATCGGCACGTTTATTTGATGCTGATAATTTAATTTCTAGAACACGGAAAGTCAACCAAAACTTATAGGGCATTATTAAATATTTTAGCAGATACATACCACACTAATATACTTGGATAAAGTTAAATTGCTTAAAAAAATACCGATCACGCAAACACATTTATATTCAGCCTACCAAGCTTGATAAACATTGTTTCCTGGCTGATAAACTAGATTTATTTTCATTTATAATTTTTCTATATTCGAGTTTCGAAACTGCTTTGGAAAATAATCCTGAACATGCATGTTAGAATTGCCTACGTATGAGACGATGGGAAATGTACAACACTTTCATTTGCATATCTTGATATAAGTCATAGAATTGTTTTCCTTGGTAAATTCACACATTATCAACAAACATAGGCAATTTTATGATCACTCCGATTGCATGCTTTAACGTCGGATCTGGGGATGTTACAACTAAAGGGGAACAGCTAGAAGAGCGATCGGGAATTTAAAGGAATTGACAAACTTACTGTTTAAATGCTAGAATGTGAATCTTCGGAGTTTTATCTTATCTTATCCTGAAAACACATCCCTTACATCCCAAAAAAAATCTAAATGGAAATCATCGTAGGAATGTACCTGAAGCGGAATGTTATCGAACAAGTAAACCCCATATCAAACTATATATAACTTGTCTTCTTAGAAAGTAATGGTAAGTAGGTGTTCACGAAGGATCCATGTCTAAAAAGAAAGTTTCATTTTAATGAATTCGTATAATTAATTCCCGTGGTTTGATAAACTCGGAGCCAGAGATCTGTGTCTTTTTTGGGGGGGAATAATCAGAATAACAGACAACATGCACCTTGGTCTGCTGGCTCATTATACGACGGCTTATCATGGTTAGTGTTGTTTGCAATTTTGTTTCAACTTATAAACGAGTATATACGATATTTTTGTTCGAAATGTTTTATAAGATAAGCGGCGAAGGACATGGGTTTGGCCTTTTCACGTGATGATTCACGCGGATACTCAAATATCGTATTAGGAGATTTAGACCGAGCATTTATAAATGCATCCCAATCAAGTTCGTATGAATATTCCAGACCACTGCATTGATAACTATTGTAAAATACTAGTTTTATTATATTTCAGACCACTGCATTGATAAATATTTTAACAGTTTGTATGTATATTTTAGACCAATGCATTGATAAATGTCCCTAATAAAGAAAACTGAACATATTGTTGACGTTATCACCCGCTCAATCATCTACGACTAGGATTTGTTAATAAGCTAAAGCCCTCCGTGTCCTTTAACGGGTATTAGCACTAAATCTACGTATTGACCTCTTTGTAATTTCAAATTCTAGAATAAATTTTGTATATATCAAAATCAATGCCTATAGATGAATATTTCATCACAAACTAGCTTGGGACTATTTCGCTTATTGTTTCAATTGAGACACTTCGGTCGTACTGAAATACATGACATTTTCTTACGATCCCTGGCATCAGTCTAATTTCTTACGATCCCTGGCATCAGTCTAATTTCTGATAGATTTGTTCTTAACGCAAAAGAAATATACATTGAGTAACCTTCGTAATTCCTACAGCCAACTCTGCATCGTTTATTTCTCGTAACTTTAGCTTTAAACGTCAGACGGAATAATAAAATGATACTGAAAAGTTTGGCATGCCATGTTAATCGCATAACTTTGATTATACAGTCAGTCTCCTGTACGTTGATGTCTTCATTCTTCACGAAAAGAAACCATGCCGCTTTTGTATGTACATGATTAAAGTGACTACAAAATCAAGTCGGAAAATTTTTATCTCTTCAGAAAGTATGCGGACTGAAGCCTGGACTCGTTTATATCAAGTATACTACAAAGAGAAAGTAATAACAGCACATAAATCAATATGTGTTCACTGCGTTGGTTTCTTATATTGGCAAGAATGTGAATATCATATGACCCGATGGATTGATTGAATGTGCCGCTTCTTCGGTGATTCATTAGAGTGTAAAAAAAACAAAAAAAAACGAGTCCACATGAAAAAAAAAATGGGTGAGGGATCAGACAAAAATCGTTCTTGTGCAGAATCTGCATTGCAAATATCTACATGTCAAAGACGGGGGGGCTGGGGCTTCATGGGAAACAAAAATATCCTTTTTATAATCTAGCTTGAAGATGTTCCAGTCTGAGTTTGAATTGGAGATTTGTTTCTGTTTCATTTTCAGCCAAAATGTTAAGTAAATTAACTTTTGAATGATAGGTCATATATATATATATATATATATATATATGCTCTCCTGCATAACTATATATATATATATATATATATATATATATATATATATGTATGTATGAAACACGTTTCTGTTTGCAAATCTTATTTATATCTGTCCGTTCTGAAGGTTCAATGCTAAGGTACTTGTGACATCAAAACAATGCTGACCGAGTCTTTTTTCAAATCTTGTTGAGAGTGACATCATTTAATTTTTTTGCATAATATTTGCCATCTTTACCTCTGCATTTAAGACGAATAGTATTTATAATAAATGGTAAATTCCACTCATTTCTCAAAGAAAGGGGGGCTTATTGAACGATAAATGTATATTCAACAATTTATTTCACATGTTTTAATACTCCGTTTTGAATGCTACATGGAACTATGTGATAGTTGGGAAAATATCATCCGTTAAATCGACTTCAGTTTGTTGTGCTTCCATTGTTTTTATCGGGTCCTGTCCGTCCGTACGACCATGCATCAGCCACTAGAAGGTTGGTAGCAAGCTTGCGAAAAATGAAATATATGGCTCGTATCTGTGTAGCTATAAGATTTTAAGAAAAAAGACCTGATTGTGGACGACCTGATTACAATTTTAAGTCCATAATAGCAATGTTTCATTTCCTTTCTCATTTTTTCAAAATTTTCAACACAGTTAAACAAAACCCACTTGAGGTGGGCAAATGCAGTTTGGTGCTCATGCTTTTATTTATATGTAGATATCCTGCTTCAATTTTCGTGTTACAGTTATAGCAATTTTCGTGTTACAGTTATAGCAATTTTCCAAGTGTTTTCTTTTTAAGTTTACGTGAATTTACAGTGTCGTATTTTAACATTTTAGTCTGGAACTTCCAAAAAGCTCTTAAATTTCGTACAAAACTTATATTATATTATAAGTGTAAACTAAAAATCCCATTTCACTCGTCCCCCCCCCCAAAAAAAACCCCAACAAAAAACTGTGATTAATCAGATTTCTGTTTTTTTTAAAAGCACTAACATATTGACAACATCGCATTATGACAAAATTCCACGAGTATTATTCGGTTATGCCTTTGAGTTACAAACGTTCATGACGCTATCGATCATTTGCCCTGCAGAATGTTCAGTTAATTTGTCATCTGCCTGGTATTTCAGAAAGACTTTCGGTGAGTAATGAAATCAATCAGCTTCCTCCTTCTTGGGCATTGCAATGTCAGTGGTGGCACGCTGCCGGTTATCATTAAAATTATGTACGAGGAGACAGGGGATGATGTAATTTGTAAAAAGGAGGCGGATCAAGCAAAGTTCGACCTCAGATTGGGGGACTTGAACTATCAGACTGATGATACTGCATATACGAATATGGGGTTATTAAAAAGAGTGATATAGCATGAGGGTATTAAATCGTTCTGGTACTTTAATAGAAAGATTTACGAAAAGGCATCGCAAGAAAAAGAACCGATTAAATTTGGGAACTTCTGTGACAAAAAGGAAAGGACGGGAAATGCTAAATCTAAATAATAGAACTTTCTTCACTTACGGTAATTAACATTGTTTTAAATACGATAATTGTCTCATATATGTATGTATGTATTTATGTATGTATGTATGTATGTATGTATGTGTGTGTGTGTGTGTGTGTGTGTGTGTGTAGGTATGTAGGTATGTGTGTGGGTACGTAAGTATGTATGTAGGTATGTATGTATTGCAACAAACACGGGATATATGTGCTATTAGTATTGATGTCTCTGCTCATAATTTTGCTAGAGTTTAGTAATTACTCGTTTGAGTATGGGAAATCGGTGTTGGGAAGATATTTCTCAAAGGGAATAACTAGGCATTTATTAGGTACAGGCGTCATTCATACTAAAGCGTATTCAATGATCTTTGTGGGGAGCATGGTTTAATTTCGCAATGTGGCCTCTGTACAGTTTCTTAATATAAGAAATTATTGGGATATTTCCATTTAAAAATGTTTAGTAATTTGAGATAAGAATAATTATGTGTATTATGTTTGGGTCACGTTGTGTGTTCTATGCAATGAAATGCCGATCTACGATTAAGAATTCCGTACCAATAGTTCTTACCAACTGAAGCAAGAGAAATCATACAAATGTCAAATTAGATTAAAGTTAATATGTGTTCCTTATTTTGATTGGAGGAAATTTTGTTGTAATATTAGCGCATTTCAGAACCTTTCAAATACTGTTGTCTAGAGGCTCTGCAAATAGGGGAAACAATGACCTCAAGCCTTTCAACCACTGTTGTCTTGAGGCTCTGGAAACAGGGAAAACAATGACCTCAAGCCAGATTTTATATTATTATATTGTATGCATGTAAAAACTATAGTCTGGTAGTACTAAGTTAATTCATCAAGGTTTATCTTTTAGCATTAACGTCTTAACTGTACGTGCTATTGAACAATTTGTTTGCAAATCGGATACATTTTGCAGTACTAAACAGTATTTAACTTTAGATTGCTAATGGCTATGTTGCACATGACTCTGAAAAACGTATGTCCGAGATAAGAATATTTGTACATAACCTTTTTATTACAGAGACCTCTTTATAGGAAAGTAAAGTTTTTAGACACAACCTATTTACAACACCTTTACATTTTCACTAGTTGAAAATTATATTATTGTTCTCTCTCTCTCTCTCTCTCTCTCTCTCTCTCTCTCTCTCTCTCTCTCTCACACACACACACACACACACACACACACACACACACACACACACAACACAAAGGGCCGTAGCACGTTAGCGCTGGAGAAAAAGCCCCCCCCCCCCGGGAAAAATAGTGCAAACTCCGTGAAATGCTACCCACCCCCCAATCAGGCTTGGCGCCCCGGGCGGTCGCCCGTATTGCCCTCCCCTTACGACGGCCCTGCAAACACACACACACACACACACACACACACACACACACACACACACACACAATGAAAAGTGTATATTCCGTTTCTATTTTATTAAGATCTTTATGGTAGTGTTATATAGGAAAATAGAGACAGCTTAAAGCAGGTCCAAAAATTCGTGCTAATTTGATATGATCCGTTAAAAAATGTGTTCACCCATTTAGTTTCTTTTGCCATAATCAATTTCCTTTTGTTTCTTGACATTTCGATTTTGCCCTTAATTATGACACCATGAAGGTGAGCTTTTTTTATCCTTTTCCTATCCTACCTATACTAAATATGGCGTCATAAATTTGCCTTAATTACTAGTTCATTCTGGAATTTCGAGTTACGTGGAACAGACGACTTTGTGAGCTTATGGTTGCAAATAATAAACTGAGACCTCAAGAAAATTATTTTTCTGTAGTTGAACACCCAGATAATTTTTAGGGATGGCGCTGATGCGCTTGTTACTTGATTTAACATGGCGGCGGAGGATCATGTCAATTACAGTTACAGTTTTACAAAGACAATGTATATCACGCTTGTACTTTTGAATAAACAGTTGCATTTTGATTGGTCTAAGCGTTGCAAAGCTCGGAGGGATATCTCATTTTGATTGGTCTAAGAGTTGCAAAGCTCGGAGGGATATCTCATTCCTACAAGACTTAATCTTCCCCAGACCAACAAAGCTTGAAGGAGATTGTATTAGACTGGACAGTGCGGCATCCTTTTGTAAATTGTCCTTTTCAAGTTGATTACTGACATAAACAGATCAACCGTATAGTATGGATACTTGTGTCGCCTTTATGCAAGGTACAGGCGGAGTTTATGAATACAATTATTGAGGATATCTATATTTACAAAATATAGGAGAAATCCAATTTATGATAAGGATAATTCAAGTCTTTTAAGTGCTTATTTGCTTAGCGAACATTATAAATGCACGCGCGCGCGTGTGTGTGTGTGTGTGTGTGTGTTCATTCCATTCAATGTCAGTTGTACTTATTACATGCTCTCGAGGGCTCCCGAGTAGCCGAGTGTTCTAAAGCGAACACCGTTGCAGATCACTGCCATCTCACCACCGTCCTGAGTTCGGTTAATGTTGGTACGTGAGAAAGTTTGCCAGTATCTTCTCATGGGGTCGGTGGTTTTTCCAGGGATCTTCCTCCACCAGCTATACTGGCTGCCATGTATAGCCTATCATGTTCTAAAAAATGGCGTTAAACCCGATAACAATAACAAGAACATACTCTCAAAGAAGTTCCTATTAACCTTACACTGTTTAAAGTATTTGCTATCTCTCTTTAATTATCGGCAATTACGACATATTGCATGCTAACCTTTGCACGTACCGTGGCCAAGCTTTTGACATTGAACTAATTTTTTATTTGCATAAAATAATGGCGGCCATACAATTTGATGGAAGTATAGACCAAATCATGATTTTTAAATTTTATAATAAATTTTTAATGTCGGGCTTATTGCAATAAATCGCACCGTGGGTTAGAAGCATGTCCGCATCTCTATTACCATTTACCTGTCAAGAAAAATAAATCGCAACATTTGGTAGGAATGCTGCCGAATAAAACTGTGATACATATTAAGTCAATCTAAAATCGGTTTGTAACTAACGATTCTTTAAAGCATTCGATCTGAAAGTGAACACGAAGAAAGATGTGTCAATTAAGGCAACACATTACAGGCCACAGAAAAAAATTAAAACTGTCTATAGAGCAGATAAGTATTTATATTTTGCGAGATGAAACTACCGGTCAAGGAACATGACAGTTCTATACCTGTCACCCCTTTCATGTTTAGTCATGAAGAAGCTTTCATGTACGGGGTTCACTATTACAGAATTGACACACAAAACTCGTCCTGTAAATGTTATCCCCATGCTGGGGAAAAATTAAATTTATTTCAAAATTCTATTATTAGATCTTTATGCATGTGCACAATAGCCTTGGTTTTAGATTTTTTAAGTATTTTATTGGGGGTGGGTGAGTTATACTAATGGTTATCCACCATTTTCAGGCAGGCTGACTGGAAATTTCGTCGGCCGCTGCCCAAAATGATTCGCCTTCGAAATTATTGTTATCGCAAAATCAGTAACTGAAAATAAGAAGATGATCAATAAAAATCAGTTTTAAACTGGCAATATAGCAACATATTCATCAATCTATATCGAAAGTATTTCAGAGCTAAAGCAAATGATGGCTGTTACATCCAAATCTAGTACATATACGCATGCGTGTGCATTAAGTCGCTATCAAGTGAATATGAATCAAGGATTTTATTCGAATGTCCTAAAAATTAGGAAACTAACTAAATTTTCTGGATTTATTTTTCTTCATGGTCGTTTAAGTTGTCTTCCTGGAGAACCAATGATAACAGAGTTAATACTCATTTTGCTGTGGCAGTTCCAGAGAAATCATACAAACCTTACTCCTTCAAGTTTCAATTTTCAAGCTCCATAATTGCCAAGAAGAATCACACTCAGATTCAGAGTCAACAGTTAAGTGTGATCTGATTGGCTAGTGTCAAATAGCTGGCCAATCAGATGTTAGAAATTTTAGTTGTGTCCATTTGTACAAGTTTCAATAATATTAGTTTTCTTAAATCTTGGGGCATGAATTACATATAATATGGGCATTATTTGCATGGCAAAGTGCTTGTTTAGTAATCACTGCATCCTGGATTTTTCATACAAGTAGCAAAGGTTTACTATCATACGAAATGCAGATGGTCCATTGTACTGGAGTACAAAATCTGTCTGGATCTGTTTTCATTATTACCTCTATACCAGGTATTTAGGTTATCGCTTGTTTTGGAAATATGTTTCTTTTCCTGACATTAACTATTTTAAATAATAAAGCGACATTCCCTCAGAAAAAGAAAATTATATAAGTTGTAATATGGCATGTAATAATTTGGGGGCTCTTCTAATTTTTGTTTTCAAAACTATAACTGTCATTTAAGGATTAATCTGGGGCAATCGCTGATACTCAGTTCACATCGGTCGGTTGTAAATCAGCTGTGTCGTTTCCAGTGAATGACTTTTGACGCAGGCGTAACACTATAGAAACAAATGCAAAAAAATAGTGGGCGTGGTACATGCAAGTTTAAACTGCCCATCTAAATTTAACTTATGCGTTTGCAAAGTCAGTTGGTTAGCATGTAGTCTCGCCATTCCAGTAAGAATGTGATTCTATTTTCATGATTAACGCACACACCTCAAATATATTCTAACACAAACTGCATCATCGGCAAAAAAAAACAAAACAACAACAACAATTAAAACAATTATTGAAGATCCGAGGCATGTAAGATGATGTCGTATTAGGAAGCATCACATCACGGAATGAGATAATTGGTACTTTTAGTCCTTGAAACTGGAGCTTCCAGGTCAAAATGGGGGATAATGATTGTAAAACAATTGCTTAAATTAGGAGCTACAAATAGACATTCTCCTAATCATTTGAAATTCTTTTGGGAGGAAATGCGGCACATGATTGTATATCATTGGAATTAAAATTGTGTTGTAAAAAGTTTTATATTGTTTATTTCTAGGGATGTCATTTGTTCTCCACGTTGCATGCTTTAAAGTCTTTCATACAGGAGTATCACTAGTTCTCCACATTGCATGCTTGATAGTTCTTTGACGCAATGTTGTGATGACTAGAATATATCTCTGTACAACCTGGACTGAAGTTCACTCATTCTCTCAAAACATGTCCATCTGATTAAGATGCTGCATTATCGTCTTTATGATTATTTTGACAAAACCCAAATAATTTTCCTCACACAGAGAGAGAGAGAGAGAGAGAGAGAGAGAGAGAGAGAGAGAGAGAGGTCTTCTAAAGGATTAAAATATGTATCGTTTTAAAAATTATACACTCGGGAATCTTTTCGTTCTTCAAGAAATGTTGAGGAATTTCACATATTTGAGAAAGTTTGGTGTTTAATGTGAATGTTTGATGGGTTCGTCTTAGTTTGTCTTGAAATAATGTTTTAGTCAATGATTCGTAGTTTCAGGTTTCCATTTCGTAAAACTCTGGCATTTGTCTCTATTGGTGGGTGTTATGTATGCTCCACAAAGGTTCTGAACGAACCAGCATCTGAGACAAAACTGTTAACTAGAAGCCAACAGACCGCAAATCGGACATAAACTTGTTTCATTATTACATATTTGCACCCTTAAAAAGTTATGTGTAAAAAAGATTACCCTTTGCTGAAGACATAAGTCCGATGTCAAAACACAAAATCTTAATATCCAAAGTGCATTATTTATCTTCTTTAAGAATCATTTGTTGAGAATTATCTTCAGCATTTTGCATGCTGAAGATAATTCTCAACAGACTAATGCCTCAAGCAGAGAAAATTATTGCTGAAGAGCAGACAGGCTTCCGAGCAGGTAGAAGCACCACAGAACAAATCTTCAATCTCAGACTCCTTTGCGAGAAATACCTTCAGCATCAGCAGAATCTATACCACGTCTTTATAGATGTCAAAAAGGCCTTTGATAGGGTATGGCATGCAGCCTTATGGGCAACTATGAGGAAGTACAACATCAGCTCAGACCTGGTGCAGGTTGTTGAGCACCTCTATGACAAAGCCACCAGTGCTGTCCTCATCAATGGCAGCAGAGGAAATTGGTTTCGAACAACAATTGGAGTCGGACAAGGATGTATACTGTCACCTACACTTTTTCCTGGAAAGGATCATGGAGAATGCCTTGCATGAACACAATGGCACTGTCAGCATTGGAGGAAGAACAATCACCAACCTTCGCTTTCCAGATGATATTGATGGTTTAGCAGGAGATGAAAAAGAACTGGCTGACTTGGTTGAGCGGCTCGATACAACCTCCACAGCATACGGTATAGAGATTAGCGTCGAAAAACCCAAACTGATGACAAACAACACAAATGGCATCAGTGCAGAAATAAAGGTCAGTAGATAGAAGCTGGAAAGAGTCACAAGCTTCAAGTACTTGGGATCAATTATCACAGATGAGTGCTCCAAACCAGAACTACTTTAAAGGACTGCCCAGACAACATCAGCAATAACAAAGCTGAGACCAATATGGAAAGATACCAACATTGCTTTTGGTTCCAAAATAAGGCTGATGCGCTCGATTGTCATATCCATCGTTCTGTATTATTGTGAAACATGGACGCTCACATCAGATCTACAAAGAAGGATTCAAACTTTCGAAATGAGATGCTACCGCAAGATCTTGGGCATCTCATACATTGACCATTTAACCAACGAAGAAGTTCACAACAGGATCCAACGAGCCATCGGATCCTATGAAGGCCTCTTTACCACTGTAAAAAAGCGCAAACTGAAGTGGTATGGTCATGTCTCAAGATCATCTGGACTGGCAAAAACAATCTTGCAAGGCACAGTGCGAGGGTGCAGAAGAAGAGGTAGATAGACAAAGAGGTGGGAAGACAACATTAAGGAGTGGACAGGCATGGGATTTGGAAATTCCCGAAAGGCAATAGAGAACAAGGAAAGATGGAGAGAATTGGTTGTAAGGTCAACTGTGGTGCCCCAGCGACCCCTTTGGTTAAGGGATTGATGATGATGATGATGATGATGATGATGATGATGATGATGATGATGATGAATCATTTAAAGTTTACATCACAAATTATTTTGACAAATGCAACAGTATGGTGAGACATAAGGATTGAATATATACAGAGATCTTAACTACAACAAAATAATTCAAAATAAAACGATCTTTTTTCACATGGGCTTCACTTAACAAAAGTCTGTAGGTTTAAAACCCGGCAGAGATAAATGTTAGACAATGTAACTTATCAGGGCAAGGAACTTCAGTGAATATTCAAACAAGAATCGATGTATAGAACTTAGAAATAAATATGATTGGTATATAACTCGCTTCTCCCAGTCTCTCGAAGGATCCCTTGAGAAACATTTCTCTTAGAAACTTGTTGGTCCCGAACTTTTGTCCGCTCACTGCGGCTAGACCAATACCGTTCTTCAAGCCAATGTCACCATAGACCGCATCATCAGGATTACACGAAGTCCGACAGATTTCTACGACTCCCTTGAACAGCTATACGGACAAAAAGTAGACATCGTCATGCCAAAACTAATCTGTATTGTATTAATACAGCAAGAATTTACTCCATAGGTACCTTAGTAAAGGTCAAATCCATCACCAGGCAACTTGAGCTAATCGGATTTCTCACTGCAGGCACTTTGCGCGCGCAGCAGTGGGTAAACCGATTTCAGCATTTTGAAATATTTAAGGCAAAAATAAATTTAATAAAAACCTCGGATAACACTGTACGTGGCAACGAAACTCGTCTTCATTTTTTTTCAAATACAATACATAAACATTTTACCACACACGATTCCTTGACAAAGTTGACTAATCAAGTATATAATGTTTTACTGCATTAACAGACCTTTTAATAAAAGTAAGATGGATAATGTCATTGAGTACGTGTATGACATTTTACTTACCAAATTGTGAAATTACAAAACGAAAGTACAAGACGGATAATTGAAAGCGAAAGTGCAAATCTAACAACTGACAGGAACGCGTATTCAACAGTGCACACATATATGTATCATTATTTCAGATGTAGTTCGAATACAAATTATCATGATTGGGTTCAAAATAAAAGAAAGTTTGTATCAATGTTAAAATAAAGAATGTGTTCTCCTTATTTGGTAACCTGGATGAAACACACCAAGTGATCCTTCATCTCAACCATAAATACACAATGTAGATAAATAGAGTAAACGATTTGATAGAGATCCACTAATACTTAAGAGCACTGGAGGAAATGGAAAGCGGATATCTGCAATATGTATATAATATTTTAACCATCTCACACCAACCCAATTAAACTAACTGAGCAAGAGAAAGACATGTTCATGCGTTATGCATATTCAACTTGAGGTCTTCAAAGCCGGAGACTCGTTCATGGCATAGAAAATAACTGAACTCTTCAAGTCAATGTGGATTCAAAGAACTATATCACGGTAGGACAATGTTGCATCCGTTTTCTGCTTGTACAAGCGGAAAATCAACAGATAATCCCGCGACAACTATCAATGGATCTTCTGGCTGTTAGTAGCTGGCAAAATCCTCGTCGGAATTCTGTTAAATCGTCTAATGTATCACAGCGATCAAGAGCTCCTGCCAGAGAGTCATTGTGGCTTCAGATAAAGAAGAATGGCCACATACATGGTTTTTGTTGCATGTCAACTGCGGGTGAGAGATGCCAAAAGCAGAACTCCAACCTGTCGACGACATTAGTCGACATGGTAAGAGTCCTCGATACAGTCAGTCATCGGGGCCTTTGAAACATCATCGTAAAATTTGGTTGCCCAGAGAATTTCGTCGCGATGGTTCCGCAATTCTATGATGGCATGCTGTTTCGTGTTGTGGATGACGACGAGTAATCTGAACCATTTACCTTTACCAATGGAGTCAAGCAAGGCTGCATATTAGTCCCAACCATTTTTCAGTATGTTGTTCTCTGCCATGCTTACTCATGACTTCCGTGACTATGACACTGGGATTGACATCAGATACAGTATTGACGACAGTCTCTTCAATGTGAGAAATCAATCTTCAATGTGAGAAATCAACAGGCGAAGACAGAGTTATCGGATGCCAAATCTGAGTCTGGACCATTTTTCTTCGGTTTATGACAATTTCAGTTTTACTGACTACATCAATAAGATATAGGCGATGTACCAACCAGCACCAGAAAAGCCTTACGTAGAGTCTTCCATGACAATAAATGGTCAGACTCCTGTAGTGGGCAACAAAACAGTATCCAATCTACGGTGATCACAGAAGAGGAGTGATTATCTTATTGTCAGCACATAGATATAACACCTATATTCGAGACCATGATCATTCAATATGTAAAAAGACAGATACCAAAGGCGTATCGATTATACTTTGAATTACGAATAGTCAACAAGTGTAACGTTGTTCATTATTAAGTGTAAATTCCATTTATTATTAACTGATTTCGCTGCGACAACTATCTTTACATTACAGTAATCGCTTAAACATATCCAGATGAAGAATTGAAAATCGTACCGAACAACGATTTAGAAATATGTTTAATTTAAGCAGGTTCATATTTGGTAACCAGAAGCATGTTGACGCATGCGGATTAATACCACTGTCTATCAGCATTGTTCCCTGAGTACAATTCATCAGCAGTAAATGATTTACCTGTGGAGCATTTGGTATCTTTCCAATCGCAACTGATTTTACTCACTCTACAGACATTGTAATCTCAAGTGCATTGCACGCTGTGCAAATTCTTAGTCGGTTCAAGTTCGTTTACTGTGTTGTGTCTCTGGTAAGCATTCCGTTCAACGGCGTGACTTATTATTTTAACTTCTTTATTGTGCTTTCTTTGGCTTGTTTCTAAAACTGAACATGTAATCCATTTAACCGGATGTACTCATTATCTCTCAGAAATGCTAAGCTAATTGCACTGAGGTGCACATTTGCTCTTGAAATTAATTATTGGACAAAAATTTTGTCTGGTAGTAACCTATGTGTTATAAACGTCTTTTGCTTAACTGTAGACCAATTGTAAATCACCCTAGCTTTCTTAAAGCATTCTTAGGCAACTATAAGAGCAGACATAAAGTTATACGTCCGGTAGCAAATGGTTTTCTTTAACCTTCAGTCCACATTTGTCTACTGCAGGCCAGTATAACTGGTGAAGGAAGAACCAGAAAAAGCACCGGTAGAAACCACCGACCCACAGGAGGCTAGTGGCAAGCTGTCTCACTTATTCACGTTAGCCGAGCCCGAGACTCAAACCCACGCGGACAGAGGTGAGATGGCAGTGATCGGTAAAGGCGAGCACTTGAGACCAATCGGTCACCCCGGACCCTCACTTAAATTTGTACTAATCAAATTATTGTATACGCAGAAATACGCCTTTGATCTTCCCAAACCACGCTGCTTCCTAAATGAGAAATCTCTGAAACGTTGGTATCTAGCATTTAGTTTCTTGGTTTCATTTGTTGATTTTTCAGTACCACGATGGCTGAATTTTATCATCTGCATTTACTGGAGCAGAACGATTTCAAATAGCACGATAGTATGACATGAACTAGAGTAGTGAATACTGTTGACACTTTAAGTCTTAAATTATGCATTGTAAAGAAGAAAACCAACAAGTTTAATAAAATGAACAATTCATTTTTCTCAATTACAAGGTGAAAATTTAAAAGACAATTACGCTATTGAGAATTAAATCCCAAATAGTCCTAAATTCTCTATCACAAGTCAAAACTACAGAATGTTCTGAATGCATTGCAAGGCTTGAATGTCCGGATGTACGAATAATCTTGAATGTCCTGATGTACCATTGATGCAATACAGAATATCTTCGAATGCATGCAAAAAATCCAATATAATGTATTAATTCAAAGTCAATGAAC
The DNA here is from genome assembly GCA_016617855.1 of Megalonaias nervosa. Taxonomy (NCBI): domain Eukaryota; kingdom Metazoa; phylum Mollusca; class Bivalvia; order Unionida; family Unionidae; genus Megalonaias; species Megalonaias nervosa. The sequence goes on from JAECUM010033919.1 coordinate 22,934, forward strand.
ACTTTAGTAATTCCAATGAATGATTTAAAAAAATAATTCTTTTAGAATTATATCTGAACATTACTTTAAACTCTGATAAAAATGATTCCGCAGACTGACCTTGAGATAGGAATGAATTATCTGCAAATAATTCCCCAATGTATACAAATCCCCACTTGACTTACGACGCAATAGAATGTTCTAGAAAACTAATCATTCTAAGGGAAAATTCCATCAAGTCGTAAACAAAGTTAGGCCTTGAACTCAAATTTTAGCAAACATCTTTACTACTTACAATTATGATAAAAGTCAGGTATGCCAAACTTCCATCCACAACCCTAAATTGATAGAAATTAAGCACACAATATAGATATACCTAAAAATATAATGACTGAACTGGAATCTGAATACTCAAAATTACTCAATGTGTTTATTTATATTTCCCTTTGAATCATGCAGGTCGGCAGGGTCAACAGTAAGAGTTCATTGTACAGATTTACGTTAACGTTTTACCTAGTCAGATAAAAGGAAGAATAATGATTGCATAGGCCGAAAGTGGTACATCACATCTCCTGATTTATTTTGATACGCTTTCAAGGTTGGCAAAACATTAATAAGGCTTAATTGCCAGATCATGAAATTGCATTTTCTATATGACCCAAAATAAGTAAAGATCGTTTACTACTTTTTGACATTGGAATCAAAACTTTTGCCTGCTTTTCATAAGGAGCACTGGTAACATAAGCAGATTTCAATGGAGAGATGAAGACGGTGTGGATGAGTTCAGTAGTATGGTCATCTATTTAATTACTCTTATATCTCAGGAACGTCCACTGAATCAAAACTGTAATGCGGCTGGCAAAATAATTTACAATGCATGAAATACAAAGCAGAGAAACAATTAGAATGCTTCAAAGAAAATCTATTAATACAGGTCCGAAGTCAGTCATAAATCGGAAACAGTTGCTACATATAAATGAGAACTTGAATCTACATGTCGTAGAAAAGCAAAAAGAATTGATGATACAAAGAAAACTGATTATATCATAACCTATTAAAACAAAAGACAGCAATCAATCGGATTAGCATATAAAGACCAGTCGTGTTTGTCTTTTTTCGATCTTTTTTACGAGAAGGTTAAAAAATAGTGAAAATCACAAGATCATCACTACTTTCAGATATTAAAAATCAATTTCCTGACAAAACCGACAATGAAAACTATTAGAGCAAGTCAAAGCTTGTGCAAAGTCCAACGCAAATTGGAATTATTGACTCATCGTAAATACATACATAACACTGATTTCAATTCAACAGTTTTTCGCGCGTTAATTTAATTGTTAATGAGTTTAGCATGAACAATTATCAAAAATAATTAGCTTCAAAGATGTGACAGATGTGGAAAAGGGATACAGTGGCCATTGAAGGGATAAAAACATGCCTGGTGTGTCAATAAAAAAAATACACCCAGAAATAAAGCCATAAAGAACAAAATGGCAAATTTGAAAAACGTGATAAGGCTACTACAATGTTTGCAATATTCTACAAGGGTCATAAATAACATCACAGAAGCAGCTAAAAGATAAACAGCTATGAAGTTGAAAAATAAATGCAGTGTTAAGGTACTACAACTTAGACTATAAAACAACTTAGGCTATAAAACAAACTACACTATATGTAAGAGTTATTAGAAGAATATTACTATTGATGCAGTCATGCAGTCATTCAAATTTCATTCACAGAATGAATAGAGCGTTCCGCAATATCATAATCATCGATTTATATATTTCTGGGAAATACTTTTACCAAGTAGTTTTGTCACATCGATACAACAACCTTCATTCATAAAGAATTACTGCAAAATTTACGAAATCGGTTGCTTTTGGGGTACGCTCTAAACAAAATGGGCAAAGTAAACTCCAATACATTTTCAACAGAGCGCAGATTGTACGGATATAGGAGATGCAACTGTTCCTGCTAAACGGTAAAGCTGTGCCTAAGGCGTAGGTGGAGAGCACAGTGTGTGCTAATCAAAACACGCCGATGTGCCTTGCTCTTCATTCTTAGATGAACCATCTCCAGATGTCAGATTAGCATTTGTGCCGGACATGAAATGTTCGTGTATTTCCGTGCAACAAACTTATTAGAAATTTCATCTGACATTTACTAGTAATTCAAATTAAAAAATACAAATAATTGTCAGCTGTGCTTTAAGTCCGCTCCTGTTAGAGATAACGGACTACACATGTGTAGTCATGCAAAATGTATGTGAAGCACACTCATGACAGTATGTGACATTGAATTGATGGTATTGTGAGTCATCCAAGCAATAATGCTTTGTAATATTCAGTTCGTGAAAATGAGTGGTGTTTTATAATATCCAATTAGTGACACTGAGTAGTTACATTAGTGAAACCGAGTTACTTTCAATGACATTGGGCAACTTTCAATGACACTGGGCTACTTTTAAGGACACAGGGCTACTTTTAATGACACTGGCCTACTTTTAATGACACAGGGCTACTTTTAATGACACAGGGCTACTTTCTTCCTAACTGAATAGCATGCCTATAAAGTGCCCAAATTTCTCTTACTCAACAAAGGACATATGGAATCACCACACAACAGGTCCAAAGAAAATATCCCTGCAAGAAAGATGAGATTAATATAACCAAAGCTCTGTGTGTGTGTGTGTGTGTGTGTGTGTGTGTGTGTGTGTGTGTGTTACAAAGAACTATGCAAGGACAGTTAAAAGGAACGAACAAAAAACTAAAAAACGGAGATAAATAAGACATTCATCAAGTGTGCAAACAATTATTCCATGAATAAGAAACAATTGACCATCAAACAGACATATTATAATCAACGGAGGCAGATAGTTCGATTATTCGATGTATTTACTTGAGACTGCATACTCATTTTGACTCGTCCTAATCTTTTAGATTGCCTTCATAGTAAGAAATGTAACGAGATTATCCCGGAATCGAGTAAAGCTCGGAAACGTTGCTGTGATGTATTTGCGACTTATAAAGGCTTGTCAAACATCTTAACTCATTCATCATAGAAATTGAATTTGCTCTTTTCTCAGGTCGTAATAAAGTGATTGCTTTTTTCACTGCTTTCAATTTCTTTGTAAATTAATACAAAATGTTGCCACCTATTTTATCCCGACTGGGACTATTCTTAATTTTCATGTACTTTCCCACATGTAAAACCTATTAATCATCCCAAATTCATCAAACAGTACAAACTGAAATATGGTTTTTCATTGCATACTGTACGGCCTGGACGGCAGTTTTTGCGCACACGTATTTGTTGATGTTTAGTTGAAGACCGTTTCTGTGTGTGTGTGTGTGTGTGTGTGTGTGTGTGCGTGTGATGCATCGAATCGTTGTTTTATGTTTTTGTGGGTTTTTATTTTAATCCACGCCACCTTTTCTGTGTAAATAATGAAAGAAAAAAGAAATGAAAACAAGAGATAAAGAGGCGAGGAAATGAAACAAGCCAAGCAGCAAATAAACAAACCAAAAACAAACAATTTTGATCATTCGTATTGGTCCCTAGGGCATGGGAATTGAATCTAAGAGAGCGTTTAAAGTTCATACAGATATCAGCATGAGTGGGAAAGTATCCATTTTAGTGTTCATTGCTGTTCTTTCATATTTATTTTATAAGCCCTATTTACAATTTATGCTCATGAACTATTCACATCAAATTTGTTCAATATTCAGGTAAACATAAACTAAATATTCAGTAAAACACAGACTAATTATTTATGTACAGAATCCATTATCAATTTTGCATGCTTTAATTGAAGTGAACATATCATTGAGGATAATATAGAACTGCCATGCTTCCGCAATCGCCATAAAATCAGTTTTGAAATTATTTATTGTCAAAGACCTTCTGTAACCACCTATAAACTCCTTTACAAATCTATATACATGTGAACTGTTACATTATGCTGAAAACTAATCATAAATGAAAAAGGTCTTTCTCTCCAAAACGTCATTAACCAGGCCAGTTCGGTATCAGAACAAGTCGTTACTGATAAACTTTATAGTCTGATTAATTAGTGTTGGTCGGTACGAAATAGATCTGATTAAAACCGATATTTATCTGTAATAAGTCGATCTGACACGTATCGATAAAGGTTCATGTTTCTGGTGATCTTCGGAATTCGCGGTCCACTTATTGTAGCAGCCTATCAGTTAAAGTGTTGTATTTTGTGTTTGAGAAGCGTTATGTATAGAATGATGTTTTTGTCCTTCATTAATGTGAAAGCTGTAATCTAATAGGTCATTCTGAAGGTCAGAAGAACATAGCCCCTTATTCCTGTCTGTCCGGTCTCTGTTATGCGGGAGATCTCGGTTTTAATCCTATTGATACAAATCCAGTACGCATTCACGCTGATAGGGGGAATCGTGTTTAGGTCGTAGTTGGATTTTGATCCCTAATTATCCCCATGTCACTAGTAGAAGAAAGTAGATTAAGCAATCTTACTGGTCTGGAAGTGCTTGTGTATGAATGCCATGCAGCTCTTTCTGTATTTTTGAAGATATAGACTCACCACTAATGTAAATTGACCACGCTGTATCATGCACATTCTTGAACACGCTGTATCATGCACATTCTTGACCACGCTGTATCATGTACATTCTTGACCACGCTGTATCATGTACATTCTTGAACACTCTGTATCATGTACATTCTTGAACACGCTGTATCATGTACATTCTTGAACACGCTGTATCATGTACATTCTTGACCAAGCTGTATCATGTACATTCTTGAACACGCTGTATCACGCACGTTCTATGCTATGTTAGAAGCTATGGAATCCAGAATAAATGCTAAACTAAATGCACTCGTATTCGAAATATGCTTTCTTTATCATTCATCTTTACAAATCACATTCGAACGATCAAGTTTCATTGACGCCTGCAAAAGTAACTGTTCGTTCTCAATATTTAAATTAAAACAAGTGCTTTGGTGACTTTATTCTAATAATAATGTGTAGCCCAATTTTGTTTTTCAAAAGAAATCTTACTTCGCATATGTCGTTGTAGAAACTCTTGGTTGATTGCCGATGAATGTTACCGGATGACACACTGGTCTAGCGTCTTCATGGCGAGCGATGCTTGGGTCATTCGCAGTATAATAGACTGATGATTTTATAATATCATTTCATCGCGAAAATGACATTTCTGGAGTACTATATGACCAACAAATATCGATACCCACTAACTTAGGAGATTGTATACGGATAATTAATAAAGTGTGCCTTGGAACGGCAATTAATCGATACGTCAACGCATTTTTAAAATATTAGACAATACATGACATCACGACAGAAATATCATTTGATTTTGTATTTTTTGCTAACCTTAAGGAATAATATAATGAAATTAAGCATTACTGCAACATAAATTTCGCATCAAGTAAGTAATATATAATATACACATTTGTTATCACATGATAACGTTTGTCATCGTTTCTTACAGTCACTATATTTTAATGTATTCTATTAAGAACATATTTGACACTTGATCAATTTTACCTTTGACCTACTGTATGTACTCACTTATAAGACGAGTCCAACTGTAAACTGCACGGACCCAGATCTGCCCTCGCATAAAGTGCCGGCAGACCTGGGTCTGTGCAATTTGTTAGAAGTAAACAGTCGAACGAACAAAGACAGATCCTGATTTGCTGGCGCCTTATGCTACGTCAGATCAGGATCTTTGTTGTTTCCAGTTTTATTCAGCTAATAAGGGAGTATATATGGTATGTAACGTTATAGCGTGCTATTACATATAAGCAATTAATAAATTTGGTGGCATAATTACAAATAAACATATGTGTCCGGAGGAAAAGGGTTTCCACTTTTATGTTTGTTCCTCATTGAAAGAAGACAAGACATTCAAATAGAAACTGTTAATCCTACGCAAACCGTATAAAGTGTTTGAATAAATGGGTATCAATTGTTTAATCTAAATACAACAATCGATATGAAAAAGCAAGAAATAAGGAAAAGAGCTTGAATCTGGAGTAATAATGAACAAACCTCAAATCACAAAGTTTTCTGGATCAAACTGGCCGAAACGTAAAGTCGTAGAATAAAGTTTGATTATTTCGAGTAAACGACCTGCTCCATCAAAACCAGTCGAAGTTGAATCTAATTTGATTAGTTCCTTACAGAATTTGGGCATCTGTGACATAATTTGTGTGACTATTAATTTAATAGTAATTTTTCAATGATTCAGACACATATTTCCGCTTACTCACATCAAATATATAACATATTCCTTCTTCAAACCATAGTTTTGTCCATCTTGAAATTGGATGGTGCTTATCTCAAAGTTAGTTGTCACTTGTCTATAGTGATTAAATATAACGTGTAAATTTGCATCTTGTTTAGATTAGTGTAGTATATTCTTTAATGCTTGCAATCAACAGTAGCAAAATAATAGAAGATCTATAAATTATATATACTTAAGTGTGAACTGTACAAAGTCACTGGCGAAATAATTTTGATATTTTTAACTCTTATCATTTCAAATGTAAAAAGTATCTCCTTATATTTTTCACACGTGAAAATACAAGTTTTCCCATTAGACGTTTTGATTGCATTCACGTTTACAAGTTATACCAGCTGCAATAAAATGTGCACTGTATGACCGAGAACAAATAAATGGAAATTGCATTACATTTCAGATATGGACATTTGTCAGTGGTGTCACTAGGGGGGTGCTGGGGTTGCGGACCGCACCGGGTGACACCATCAGAGGGGTTGACACCAAAATGACTGTCTATACAGTTTTTGAATTTTTGTGCAGGAAGGAGGTCCACGGGGGTGACACCATGAGTTACCGCACATGACTGTCTATCAAATGTTTGAATTTTTGTGCAGGAAGGTCCATGGGTGGCACTGGGTGACACCAACCCTAGTGACGCCACTGACATTTATGTTTTTTCTGAAGAAATTCGATCGTGCCTCTGTGAGGTCATATTCCATTACGTTCCTGACGTTAATAATACACCCGCTGAAATATATTGCTGAATCGGGCTTGCCTTGTGGTCAGATATGATCAAATAGTTCACAAAATGTCACAAATGTGACACATGAGGTCATCACAATCCTACCGCTCTCTTAAGTCCCTAATATTGATAATATCAGACTATGAAGGTGACGTGAAAATACCAAAACGAGGGTGTTTGTTTTCAAGAGTGTGTGTAATCTACAAAGTTTTGATTCTAGAGCAAGTTTGATATATAATTTAAAACATCGTTTCCTGTTTATATGTTTGTCTTGTACGTTGCAGGTTCTATTGCCAGCATTGGTGGTTCTGAATACAGATGTCGAGATGGCAGTGACCCCGAAATGAATCTGGAGATCATACCTGGCGTGATAGGAGCCCCATCTAGTGTTACTTCCATACAGGTGGCAAACTTGCTGAAGCTATTTCGGATTCCACAGGTTAGTAGAAGACGATTCCAATAATTGATAGAATTTCATTACGACTGATTATTCAATATTGTATAAAATTCATATGCCAATTATTATATCCATTTTGTGAAGGTTTAAAAAAATACGTATGCTCAATTTTTCTTTTTGTTTAAGTGATTCGTGAGAGATCAAAATATTTATAGCGTAAAAAATAAAATCTCTTATAAGATCAGCAGTGAAATAAAACGAGAGATATAATATGAGGTCAACCGGAAATCAGGGTGTTCTACCGATGAGCCAGACTACAATTGCTTGACAGATTTTACCAGGATGTCGTATATCACAAATAGTTATTTTCTATCTGAAGTTGTATCAACATTTTCATAGACAAAGTCATTACTGTAGTTATTTTCTACCTGAAGTTGTATCAACATTTTCATAAACAAAGTCATTACTGTAGTTATTTTCTATCTGAAGTTGTTTCAACATTTTCATATACAAAGTCATTAAATCTGATTGACTTCTTTCTATGCAAACGTGAACTGAAGTACATGATCTCATTATTTTTGCGGATTTATTATGGCCTTAGAAGGTCAAAATATTTGAGGAAATAATGTTCATTTATGAGAAAACTTGTAATTGTCTTTCCTCCGTTTAAAACATGTTTAAACGTTTGATTCGGCAAAAATGGTGGTATAGGTGGTTTTAGTGACATGGAACGAAAGTACTCTAAGATATTTTGAAGTCAACTTGGCTATCTTATCCAAAAGTCCTTTTAGTTTTTAAAAGAAATTATTGAATTTTCGTGAAGGTTATTTTAAAAGAACTCAAAAACTCTGGGTGTGTGCATGTCCACTACTCGACCGCATGGTCCCCTGTATTATTTAAATTAGAAGGTTAACCTGGGGAAATTACTTAAGCCGTCAAGTTGTTGGCTTTGATACCCTCTCAAAAATCGTAATAATGTAGCATTTCGATCCTTTGAAAAAGTAGAAAAGCCATTAAAATATATTTTAAACTGGATGATACATCCAGAGATAATGCACTTGCAGATAAAACTGAATATTAGCAAAATATTTAGTTGAATTATAACGTTGTCCCAGTACAGTGGCATTTATTCTTTGTTCCACTGTCTATTCATACTGTTTATTCAAATAATTATGTGTCTCAGTAAACGAAGGCAGTTGTTTTGTACAAATCAAACATGAAAATGAAACGACAGTGTTGTAATACTGTTGTGGTCACCAGGACCAGACTTTACAGGTTGTATATTATCCACATTTACTCTTATGAGAGGCAGCAGCTGCCTCACTTGGCGCTCATCATGAAGAGCTTAGTGTTAGGACTGGTGTCAGTATAATGTAATTGAGTGGGACATGATGCTACCTACATGTCTGCGGCATGATGCCCCAGTGCTAGACATCACTATAAACTGCCACGCTGCAGACATCATAGCGATATGACTGAAAAACTGTTAAAACTACGTTAAAAATCTAAATCACCTACCCCCATGAAAGGACATTGTATACAGTTTTAAATTTGAATACAATCCGAGGATAACAATTTCGATTCAATGGTATTAATGAAGTCTACATATCAACCTTCCTTTCAGTGGTTTTACTGAATGATCAACTGAGAACATTAACTAGCGTATAGGTTCCATAAACATGGGCTCCTTGAAAATTCTAATCGGTAGCAATTCATGTTCAGCTCACAACCAAACATTACTAAAATAAATCACTTTTATATGCCTCGATTAATATTCTTGAATCATTTTGGGATCATCATCAACATTAACATATGACCAACTGTCATGAGGTTCTCTTGGCATTCATCAGCTCTCCTCTTCTGGCGTTCCAATTTTGATATTTGTCAGGATGGTTTGGATAGCTGGAGATTTACTTCTTCATACAAGACTGTTAACTTTATTTGAGAACCGACTCTATGGAGCGCAGAAATGATAGGGTAAACACAATGAATTTCAAAGCTTTTAAACTTTCACCTCATTTTTCTGTCATCATAAGAAAGACTCTTTAACTTCGATTTTCATTCTTTATACGGGCATTTTACGCTGTTTATCCGAATGTGCTATAACGCTTATATTGCTGTAGGTTGAAGTCTGTTAACATTATATACCCCAGAAAGCAATAATATTCATTCAGTTTTCCGGTCTCTGTGGCTCAGATGTCAGTTGCCGAACTCACGAACAGAAAAGTGTTTGTTCGAATTGAGTGTAGAACAGGATGGGTCGGTTACCGTATTATGTCCTTTACGACTGGTGTGTGGAACAGGCTTTGTTGTCTGCTGTGTTGCGTCTTTTTTGCACTTTAATTTCCAAGCACAAAGTAGTCTCACCCGTAAGGGGTGATGTTTAACATCACAATTTATTTTTGCTGTCATTCACTTAATACTTGCCCACTGTTACAGGAGGATATGATATGATGTGATATGATATGATATGATATGATATGGTATGATGTGATGTGATAGAGGATCTCAAATGGGTATTGAAGCCAAGGCTCGCAAAAGCTGGACATTATTCAACAAGTTTCATAAAATTAATATTAAATCATTATCTATTTGAGATTCTGTTTATCACATAGTTTTATTTAAGTGGAAATTATTTAGATGGAAAGACAAACGAATAATTTTGTTCATTCTGACAGACGATGCACCTTTCATTTGTTGTGCGTTAAAAAAATAGTCCCAACCAAAGTTGAACTAGTGTTGACGTTTAAAAGTAGATTATACTTTTCTTACAAACTGTAAATCAAAGAACGAGCGTCCTTCCGAATAAACAGAACATTTTACACAGACAAAATTATTTTCCATTAGAGAATGTCCAATGAGTGGTATGTAGTATTGTTTCATGCACTACCCGTACAGTTGACGATCCATGTTTACGTAACCTTAAAGTGTCACTTTCACAACAAAACATTGCATTGATATTGTGATATTCATGTGAAAGAAATTCCCATATTTACTGTAATGCATTTGTGATCGGATATTTGCAGTGTTTAATTTGGAACAGTAGACTCCAGAATATGCCAACAAATTTCATTTTGACTTAATATGCAGTGGTTGGATAAACTTTAATCAGTTTGGAGACTGGTTTACGTCCACATTCCTCTGTGAACAGAGGTGAGTTTATTTACTGCTGTAAGTTAAAGTTAACATTTAAACCACGCATGTGTATAGTGTGGATTCCATGCTATATATATATATATATATATATATATATGTTATATATATATGTTGTTATATATATATATATATATATATATATATATATATATATATATATATATATATTATATATATATACCGTCTCCTTCAACCCTCACCCCACACAAGTAATACCAATAGTTTTACATGTTGTTTTTATTATTTTTGTCATGTGGTTTTAGCCATTTTTTCATGTTATGATATCGTATACATGACAGCAAAAAACATGCAGGGGTAAATTAGTCGTATTTAAACAGACGAGATCATTTTTTTTTCTCAGTTCATTGCGCGAGTCGATTTGAAAAATGGCGGCCATAAATGTTCACTGAAAACAACAAATTCTAGAAGGCGGGGTTAAAAAAAATTTCCCACGATCGCAGCCAATCAATAAAGAGAATACTGCACACTAATTTCATGGGCTTATTTGGGCCAATCAGAATCACATAAAGTGATATTTTAACATAAAGTGACATTTTAACGCGGTAATATCAAAAATATCAAACTGCACATACTATAGAAAAACTATGTCTACTATGTGATAAGATATGATATGATATAAAATCTCCACCTGCTATGGTGCTTTGGTTATCATTATCTAGGAAATGTTCGACCACGGTGTCTTTCCCGGATCGAGTAATTAATAATAATAAAATGTGAAATTAATGGATGGAATAACAGAGATCTTAGCAAAGATATAGAATATAGAACAACATGAATACCCGTATGTAAAATGTAACAATATAATCAATTACATAAACAAAATGACAATGAACATGACATTTGAATGTTATGCTTTCTTTTCGAAATAGAATTACACAATTTATTCACACAATTTATTCTGAATACAGTTAACCGTTGTGTTAAACCGAAAAAACAAATTTCATCATAGTTTCGAGTGATTGATCGAACTCGAATTGCCTGTATGTTGGCATAACCTGATTGCTTCCGGTACTTTTCAAATCGCTGTTGGTGACAGGTCAGTGTTGCCCCCCCCCTCTCTCTCTCTCTCTCTCTCTCTCTCTCTTCAGCCTCTTCGGGTCATCAACTGTAACATGGATATATGTTGTCCTTTCACACAAAGTGGTGCACGTATGGAGCTATTTTTCTTCAAATGTATAAAACAAAACATAAATATTTGTCAGGTTTTTCTTTTCTGGCGTCGAACAATATTCCCACTCTTGTTATGTCAGATATCGTTTGATCGAAATTCGACAGAGATGGTCAGTTCGCAACACAATACTGATAGACAAAACTCATATTATCATAAGATTAATATCTTTCTCAAACAGATAGCTGCATTCCTAACTGGGACAATGACATAACTAGACCTCTCTAATAACTGTTGCGCCCCACAGAGGGCTACAAATTACCAGCTGAACAATGTCGGTCAACACACGCCGATTTTCTCGGTTAGGACAATTCACTTCTCGATTACACAAATGAATTAATGGACTTCACGTCTTGTCTTGACTACATTACTTGCTAATTAACGATTCACTGACATAGACATAGAAAAATCAACTATTAATGTACATTCTATTCATCGTTTAACACAGATAAATTAATTCGTACAATTCATATCAGAGTATTACATAAGACAGGGCGACATTTTAATAGCTCAAGTTTCTGACAGATTGTTTAAAAATGGGATAATCAGGTTTTCGTCTCCTTCATTTTGGCAGTGTGTTGGATTCTCCAATTACACGCGATAACAATACTATCGAATCACAATGAGTCCGTGCAAATAACCTAGATACAATGAAACTCATTGTCCCTATTGTAATGAACAGACTTTTGACTGAAACGTGACCAGGATGAAACTAAGACATGCTCAGACATTTAATTAAAACGAGGATCAATTACAAACAGCTTTCGTGGAAACTGATTTAAATCACAAGCCTATTTAATTAATAAGTACAAACAAGCCGGATTTACTAATATCTGCAATCGAGTCCGCTAATAATGGCAAGCGCCTCAGATAAAATTAAACTTCTGATGCGGAAACAAAGATATGATCAAATAAAGACGATACGTGGCAGTAAGTTTGAGAAATGTTTTGAAGGTTTGCTTCAGACGTTTTAACTCAAAAGAAAGTATCACAAAACTAAGATCATACCTTTTCCCTTCATAATCCTTTTTCATGTGATTTGATTCAGGTATTGGAGATATGGACGACCTAAAATATTCACTGTGGATAACATGACCATGATTTATAACGACAACCACTCCTACCGGACAAAACAAGAACATGATTCTATATGGCCGTTATATCCAATCAAGTTATTCGTGATAATATTATTATTTTTTCCTCTATTTGAATTTGAAGATAGGGTTGAATTTACTATTGTTGCACAGCCTTCCACACATCGTATATATCTGCCTACATCGCTCTGTTTATTTATTTCATATTAAGGTGGCTATGATTCTGTAAGTGGAGATTGGCCTGAAGGGAGTGGAATACTAACACACGGTGCATTCAAAAGACGAGCAAACGAGCAACATAACTATGTAATGTTCTATCTACAATGTTCCTGGAGGAAAAGAACTATTTTGAGAAAGATACAAGCCTTCCTTCATAAAATTATACAGAATGAAAATCGTATTGAAATCAAACAAACTCAAAATGGATGGAGAAACAGGCGGTATATTTGGTCTTTTGTTAACTCAGACTAGCAATGATTATTTGACCACATCGCCTCATCTTGTAATCTGCTCAGCCTTTGATGATATTCTTTGTTTGGCATTATGAAAGAAGGAAGAAAAAAAACAAACAGCATCCGTAAACATGAAGCTGAATGTGCAGTGACATTTAGCAAGCTAACTCTTTACGTGTAACGTTCATGATAACAAAGAAATTTATTTGTCAGTTATCCACATGTCTGGTAAAGGAATCATTGCTTTGATAATGCATTGAAATTCCTTTTTCATTATCATTAGTGCAGTTGCTTCCCGATAAAAAGAGATTGTTGAAAGAAAAAATTATCTTGTATTGTAATTCCATGCTTTCATGCAAAGCAAAAGTATACAACATTAGCATAGTCAGACCAATCTTTTCTTTTCGTCTCTTTAAGGAATACAAGCAAATTATAAATAATTTTTTTATGATTAGGAAATTCGAATCCACTCGTGTTTACCTTATCGCATTTAGATACAAAACTAAAAATAACTATAGACCAATCAGATTATGCAGACAATTTGCAAGCATTAATTTGATTTTTATTACATCATAAATAAAGGTACACAACTAGTGTGTATAGAATTTAAAAGACTTTGTTGCTAAAAATAGCTAATGATCTTAACACGAAAACAGCAATTTCTTTATATAGAAACACATTCAATGCATATTTCGACATGTGTGGGCGGAATTACAGAGTTGTCAATGTCAGATGTGTTACACAATAGTAGTATAGATAATACAAAAGCTGACTTGTTGATTTCCAACAGCTAAAAGATATACTCCGATGTTTAATTTATATCCTGATAACATATTCCATTCAACAAGAACAATGTTAAAGTAAGTAGCATCAGCCTTGAGAGCAAGTGGGTTAAAGGAATATGACATGATGAAATGTTAATTCAGATATTTGATAATGATAAGCATACACATTTGAATGCAGCTAAATATGCATTGCAACTCTAGGATCTCGTAACCGTCATACGGGTAAACTGAAATGATTTATAAACGTGAGAGATGTAATCTGTGGAAAACAAAGTTAATAAATGAAGTAGAACTTCTTGAGAATCAATATTAGGAATTGCAGAATTTGGTATCATTCTTTCAATTCATTGTACCCTTGAAACGATGAAGAAACGTTGCAAATTGCTGAAAATAGAAGTACCTGTTGTAGGTGGATATCTTGTTTTCTTGCTGACATAATATCAAGTATGAAGTGTTTTCTGGATGTTCAATATCGTTCTAAATGATAGACATCAATGATAGGCATACATGATAGACATAAGCAGTCTTGAAGCCACCTTCACTAGGATCCTGGACGTCAATGTGCTTACACAAAGAACACTAATCAACTATGGGAACAATTTAAACGGATAAAAAGAAAAGGAAATAAGCTGAACTGAAATGGTGTTTAAATGAACATTCTGCTTCCGCATAACACAAGTAATCGATATATGATTTCCCTTCCAGAGGGTATATGGGTATATATTAGTGAAGTAGATAGCCAGTTGAGACAGACATTAAAGCATATACAATATTCAATCTTGAGTACAAATATATTTTGACAGTGACAAATGTCTCCACAAAATGTGATTCGACTGGAAATGCACAACAAAAACATCCTAATGCTTTCGAGTAATCATTAAGTAGCAAAAGCTTGACAAGATATAGTCTGAGGAGCAAAAAAAGTTTTACAATAGAAAAATCCAAGAGTTACTTGGAAAGGAAAACATCCGATTACGCAGATTAAATGGTATTTATAGAGGAATGGTTTAACAGCTTGGATATATGTTGCCCAAAGTTAAAGAAAAAAAAAATGGGCTGTCCTTTTACCAATGCTAATAGAGGAATATAATACTAATGTTTAAAGATCAACATCTATGGCTCCAGTTGAAGTAAGGAAGGAAGAAAAAAAATTAATTATTGAGCAGTCGGTTATGTTACCTGACAATTTATGCATTTAGAACGCCTAAATGTTAAAGTCTGTCAAACAGTAAATATTTCGAAATACAAAACAAACTTTGCAAAGATCTACCTTCCTAACGGTATCAGGGAAACATTCAGAAACAACTATTGTATGTGATTCTTTCCTTTACAAACTGGAAAGAGTCTTGAAGAGAGATAAAATAAAAACCCATGCTATGCAAGCAAGAGTTATCTTTTCAAACAAGATGACATATACAAATTTTAAGAAGTTGAAGACTAAAAAAATAAATATCAAAGATACGTTATCTTAAACTGAAAAAGGGTATGAATACTAGTTTAACAGCTGAGAACCAGCTGAAAATAGTATTCTAGTAAATAAATGGTGTTCGAAAGACATATCTTTCCTCTGAAGTCGATCTACCAAAATGTAAAGATTTCATCAGTAGCTGACACTTCAATTGGATACACAAAATACATACATAGCAACTGAAAACTATCATTTTGTAAAGATAACGCGTTTTTAGGATGTGACAGATATGGCAAAGATAGTTTCATAGAAAATAAGAGTTACAACACAACTGATTTATAAAATACCAGAAGACAAAAAAAGAAAATTCAGTCAAACATATTACAAAACAAAAAACTGGTTGTCAATATGGTAATAACTGACAGTACTGAAAAAGAAGATCCTTGTACATGGGCAAACGTTTTACCTCACACAATCTTATAACATATATAAAAGTTTAATTTAATATGAATTATCAACCATCAATTGATATGGAAAGTATTTCGAAACCACATACATGGAATTGAATCCAGTACACCTGTGCAAATTTACAGGTTTTAAGCACCTGTGAAGCACAACACTATAAGTGCCTGGAATGTATGCATACTAGAGGACAGTACATCAGCAGACGGAGCAGAGACTAGAAAAGCTCTAGTTGGCAGAGAACTGTCCAGATTCATAATCCAGACAACGGCCCTGAATTACATTCAGTTACTGAGGACGGACGACACACTGAAATAGGAGCCAACTACTTCTTCATCTGAAGGGCTGAAGTAAAGACGACAGACAGAGAGCTGGTTTTGGGATTGCCATCAGATTAAATCTAGTCAGCATATTCATAAATCTCCCAAAGGGGGTGAATGAAAGACTCATATAATCGTGATCTCCACTGTCTAGTAAAAAGCATGCAATATGTTACCAGCGCACCCAACATAACCAATCCAGATGGGACTAAATACACACGGCCAGCCATCTTCGGCAAAAATGGCTTTGGCAGATGCGTTAACAATGGAAATGCACCGAACACGACCTCCGAATCAACAACACAGTATTTCGCTTGCGAAATCAAAAAAACAGATGCTGCGCCCAGTACAGGCATCTCATTGACTGCGTAATTTTTCGGGAGAAGAGATAGGATATCCAAGTGACGAGGCACGAAAAGTGAAAAATGCTGGATCGTAGTCTCCAAGGTCAATATCATGATTCAACCTAGCAGACAACCATAAGGCAAAAAAGTACCTAAAAAGCTAAATATCTCCAAATTGAAACAGGAGATGTGAAACGGGTGTTTGTTGAAGAACTGTGCAAACACATGGAAATAATTTATGCGAATATTGAGAACGTAATGGAAAATTGGGCACCCTGTATATACACATTGTACTCGGGTGCTTCCAAAACCCTAGGTTACAACACACATAAACGTCAAAATTGTTTGAGATGATGCTGTAATACTGAAAAAAACTTAAAGAGAAACATCAGCTCTAACAGACCTCTTTAGAAACCAGAACTTCATTATCTAAGAAAGCAACCTTCAATAAAATCACGAGGACTGTCCTATATAAACTCAGGAAGTTGCAAGCACGCATGGCTGAGCAGGAAGGCAGATAAGATTCAGATGAGATTTAGTTCTCCGCGTGCCACAATGATAAGGAATATCTCCAATACCAAGTGTTGATAACATACCACTCAATGAAAAAGAAAAGATACTACAGAGATGGGCAAAAGACTTTAACAATATCATCAATCAAAGCTTCTCTAACCGTGAGGAGGCAATAAACAGACTGGCCATGTGGAAATCAACATATTTCGTACAGATCCTCCAACACTGACTGAAACTGAGAAAGCAATTGATACGCTGTAGAATACCAACGCACATGTAGCAGGCGTTGCACCAGCACACGTCTACAAAGTTGGAGGTTCGCACAGCACAGAAACTGGCAGACGTACAAGGAGGCATCCATCATCCACTTGTACAGGCCGAAAGGAAATAGACAATCCTGCTTTAAGCCTTCCTACTCGACAGAATTCTACTGAATTGTCATGCGCATATCATCCATCAACAGCTTCTTCCTGAGAGTCACTGTGGATTTAAAAATGAACGATGGGCAAGTCACACCGTGTTTGCAGCTCGTCAGCTCCAAGAGAAATGCCAGGAACAGAACATCAACCTGTACAAATCAATTGTTGACTTAAAAAAAAAGCCTTTGACGCAGTCAGTCCTGGGCGACTCTGTATACGAATGACACATTCTGTTTCCTAGAGAAAATCATCGTATTGGTGCGGCAATTCCATGACGGCATGCTCGCTCTCGTCGTGGACGACGATGAGTAATCCATGTCATTCCCAGTTATCAATGGAGGCAAGCACGGCTGCATATTGGCCCCATACTTGTACAGTATGATGTTCTCTGCCATGCTTATAGATGACTTACATGTCTGTTATAATCCTATTGTCAAGATGGTAGAGCCAATACAGAGCACAATTTGATTGGCGATTTAGAAATACCGAAAATATCGTTATAATGAAAAAAAAGACAATCATATTGATAGTAATGTTTGCAGGGGCAGCTTCAGTTTGCTGTTTGAAATAGTTAATTGACTTTTAATTGCGATAGATGGTGTGTTTATTCCTTTAATGCAAACAGTGCAAACAACACACCAAATAATTTAAATGATTTCAAAACAAGTAATAAGTTGTCTTCAGCTATAAAATAAATTATTTGGCAAGCATTCTGAAATAAGCAAAACAGCAGACGACCATAACTCCCATGTATTGTTACTAGTACCGTTTTAAAATCCGACAAAAGAGTGACTAGAAATTTATTATCCATTAGGAGAAGATGGCGATGGAGTAAGATGAGTAAGTGGAGCAGGAGGATATGGGATGAATTACAAATTTTAAGGTGCAACAATGTTGTAAAAAAACAAAACGTTTCACCACATATTTCTCTCCAATTGTGTTAGATGTCCAACCAGTTATACTTTTTTGTTTTTAACACTTTTCAAGCGTATGTTCGATCGTTTGACTTATACAGCATTCGCATGACTTCCTAATTGTCTTTTCTCTTTTGTCAGCATTCGTTTAACTCAGGAGGACGTTTTTTGTTTTGAATTCTAATCACTTTACTATGTGTGTTTGTCCATGTCTTCACTATTGAAATAACTACAGATATGGTTGAGGGTGGTGGCGATGATTTTGATTATTCACTTAAAAAACCTTTGCATGAAGATGATGAAGATGATGATGTAGAGAGACTATTTCAAGTAGAAGCAGCATATAGCATAGATCTGGCAGTTGATATTATGGTGCAAATTATCAGACGGTTTGACGACCCAACATCAATTGACGATCTAGAATTTCACGCCACGCTTACGTCATTTACAAAGTGAACATTAAGGAATGTGTGATATACTATTAGGAGAAATCAACCATCAAATATAAAACAAAAGACCCTAATTTGTAAAGTCATATGGTTAGTAAAACGGCTTGGGAACAGTACTGGCCTAGCTATACAGCAGCCCCAACTCCATGGAAAGGACGAAACCCTATAGAGATATACATTAGAATCAGCGGTTTTTCAAAGAAAACCAGTATAAGTAGCACCGGAAATAAAGATGCAAACACAAACGATCAGTTTGGTTCAACAGATAAGACAAGTTGAAATTATAATAGTAAAAAAACATGCAAGGATTAAAGAAAGACCGAAATAGCAATAACACGCTTCTACAGAAACTAAAGAGTACAAACAGGAAAGTATAGCTGCTGAAGATGCATCATACCAAGAGATAACTGGCAAACATTTAACAGTTGGAAAAGTGATTGCAAAACAAAGTAAGAAGATGTTCAAGTTGTCAGATATTTTAATTTTATTGTGTCATCGTTGAATAGCACATTGCATCCAATTGACAGGTCAGACAAACTATAAAATGATAAGAAATATACCTCTATGAATTCAAATTGTATACCATTATTCAATATAATGCTTAGATTTCAGTTGGGATTACCCCTATGTGCACTGAGTTCTAGTTCAATAACCTTTAAAGATATTTACTTGACAACGTATGGGGTAAATAGTGCCCAAAGCAATGTGCATTGTTGGTGCAAGCTCATCAATGTAAAACAGAGAATAAGAAGAAACAAAACGTCAAGAGAAAACATGCCTCGTGAATAAATTGGTACTGAGAGCTATCTTGTTCATGTGAGTGTACCTCTGGTAAGCATTGCTATGACATTCTGTCTGCTATGAAATAAAGTCTTACAAACAAAACACAATATTTTTCAAAATTTTGTCATTGAAAAGTTTGTCATCTTGAATGATTGAACTGTTTTTTTCGTGTCCATCAATCTTTTCCCTCGAAGCCATTTCGGACTTTTGACCTATTTTCACTTGCTATATATGATACTGAGCCTGCAAATATATTTGATATGCTGTTCGGATCGGTCAGAAGGAGCACGTGATATGATATAGTTAATACCAAGGTTCTCATCATTGCCACTCTCAGGTGTTGTGAAGTTTAGACATCTTTGGTAGAAGACAATTGACGGAACACCCATCATTTGTAACGTTCTGTCTAATTTTGTGCTTTGTTTCAACCCACGCAAAATATATCTTCTTGGATTGTCAGTTATTCTGAATTTTTCATTATCGTCGAATTTGTATTAATTTGTATGCTCTCTATTTTGCTTCGTTTTATTTCTCTGTATTGTTGGTGTAATTTTGGCTTTATTTCCTATTTCCTTTGCTATATTGTTTTTTCTGTATTCTACTGTTCTCATTATGGCAAGTTTTGCCTTAAATAACAGTAAAAATGGTATAAGCTCCTCGCAGATCGAGACAATAATAGTCTACTTTT
This sequence comes from Megalonaias nervosa, assembly GCA_016617855.1. Lineage (NCBI taxonomy): Eukaryota > Metazoa > Mollusca > Bivalvia > Unionida > Unionidae > Megalonaias > Megalonaias nervosa. The sequence goes on from JAECUM010033919.1 coordinate 43,324, forward strand.
AGATTACAACAATTAAAGAGATTAAAAATGCTATAAAGATTTTACAAAGCAATACCAGGTAGTATACACAGTTCTGAAATTGGCGTGGCAACACTTTCAGAAAGTATGGAAGTGCATTAGCTGATTCAGGTGTTTCAAAAATGGCTACTCCTATAGCTGTGGGTTTTTCTCGGCTTATAGTGGGCTTAGGTCAAAAATAATATAATTTGCTCTAAAATATTTCAAGGATAATTGGATCTGTAATACAGTGTTAAAATACAATTAAATTGTAACATCTGATATCAGTGATCCAACCATTATTTACGACATGATAAACAAAGCAATCATTTATATTGAAATCATCCGAGCTTTTATGTTGCTCATCAACAAGTTCAAAATAAAAAATAACGCCAAAGGAACAAACAATCTGCAGAAATGAAAATCTTGACATTGGAGCTTTATTGAAAATAAACATAGACGAATTAAAAAATGAAAATGATTTTTGAAAGGAAGAGAAAATATTAAAAAGGAAAATGATTTTGGAAAAGTTAACTGTTTGCGATATAAGTTGAAAATATAAACTTTATAATGATTGTGATCAGGCTTCTGCTAGTTTTGTAATTAGGATGCTTATAATGATACACTTTATTATTGTCTTGGGGATTAACAAATTGAGAGCATATTACAATTGTTCTTTCGCAGAAATACATCAATGACGGTGACTATGGATTCTATGAGAAGGAAATGTATTTTGCCAATCCATATGATAAAGGAAATGGTAAACTATCTATGTATTGCAGAGAATATATTTAATTATTGTCTATGATACTATTTCCTATGAACTCAAAAGAATATCGTCTGTTCAATAAACGGAGAGAATAAAACAGGGGCAGATTTAATTTGCGAAATGCATGTAAATAAAACCAAAAGGTAATGACTGCAACCATTGAAAAAGAAAAAGTATAAATGTCGAATGTTTCAAAAACTACTCAAAACATAAAACCATCAAAGGAATCAATTTCATAGTGTATGTCACCCACTAAAATGATGAATTCTTCAGATTCAATAGCCAGAGATATTTATACAAGCATCTACTGAATCGGATACAGTTTGATCTAATATTGAAACATAAATATTTATACATTTTTCGGGATCAAATCAGTAGTGCCAAAAATTACTCGAATACATATTTTTCGTGTGTGCTTGAGTCGGTAATACCGAAAACGGTTTACAAGAAGACTTTATTTTAAGACAATGCTAATGGTCAGTGAAAGCAATTACAAAAAGGGGTGACCCCTTTTTGTAATTGCTTTCACTGACCATTAACATTGTTTTCGGTATTACAGACTCAAGCACACACGAACTAATTGAACAAAAAGGGTGAGGATCGAAAGTGACGGAATTTCATAGAATCCCTGTAATAAGTGTTGTTCCTATAAAGTAAGTGGCATGAACATCATGCCATGCACCAGACGTGCAGGCTTTACCCTAGATATAGGACAGACTGCAATATATTTAAGGGTTCTAGTTACTATTTAAAGGGGCTATCAAATTTCGGTTTCCTTTTTAAAAGGCATAACAGTATTGCAAATATAGGTGATCCTTTCCAAGCAACTGATGAAACTAATAATAAATGTGTACCAGTTCGTGTTATACATAAGTGGTTAAGGCTCTGGAGACAAAGAATTCAACAGATATAAAGACGAGTGGCGAACAAGCTGGCAATAAATAAACAAATATTGAATCAACTGGTACAGAAGAGTTAACAAAATATGTAAGCTACAGAAACAGTTTGATCAGAACAGGAGGACAATCATAGAAGCATGGAAACGGTTCAGCTATTCAGAACCTTATGCAGTGCACAGAACAGAATGGCCGCACAAAAAATCAGACTTTATTCGACATTATATCTGATTGATTTATTACAGGATAATGGGAATTACACTTTGGATAGTGGCATATAGGAGATAAATAAATCTAGTTAACACCTCAATAATGTACAACTGCAGTTGGAACGGCTACAGAGAGACAAACAAAGGACCAAAATTGTTAAAAAGTAATGCGTGACTTTAACGCGGAATTGAATTACTCGAAAAACAAGATAACAGCTAAAAATAAGGACACTGTCGGATTTACGAAAGAAGACTAATTTAAAAGAGATAACTAAAAGGTGTTGAGGTCTTCAAATACAAAATAAATGTCATGAAACTCGATACGACTTGTGAAGAGACCGTATGATTTATCTACAACAAATTTTAGTGTTTGGATAAAAATAATAAAATATGTTAAATTTTCCGAGTTTTACAACAAGCTACAAGCTGAGGTTGAACAATAAATATGAGATGGTAAAGAATATTGTAATCGAAAACTGGTTAAATTATTATCAACGTATTACAAGTTAGCATTGATGAAAAATACAAAAAAGATGACAGGTGTGATGAAGATTTATCTGATTTGAAACAGGAGTTTACAAGCGAGACAGAAGCATTCAAAACTGAAAAGACTCTTCCATTAAGAAACGTTCAAACCAAACTAAACGAAAACATAACAACGTTCAATGACTGGATAGAACACGGCAGTGGTATAGGGACTCTTGCATTGTATCTTATAATTAATTAATTAAAATCTTAAATCAGTAATGACAACATTAATTTTAGGAGACAATGAAACGAATATTTGCACGTATATTGCTTTAAAATGTTCGTATTAGTATGTTGTACCCTGATATTACTTATATATGTGCGAGTTCAAGTTATTTACTTTCAATTCTTATATAACTGCAGACACAATGAAACCTTTAAGATTGTTTTTGGACTATGAGGATTTGAAAGCTGAAATTAGTCGACACTAATGGATTTGGTTATCCTCCATCACGTTTTGCAGAATTCAAATTATGTTAGAAATAATTCAGTTAAACAATATGTCATTCAAATCGAAAATTCAGAGTTAATGCAAACTTGTATGAACTTGCCTATTGAACCTTTGGGATTTGTAGGTTTATATATTGATTAGGCATTACAAAGATTCTCACAAGGTGTGACAATCATTACGGTGTTAAAGAGTCACTTACACAATATCTATATGAGAGCAAAGTTTAAACCTTGTGTTGAAAACGATAACTAATCGAGGTTGAGATAATCAGTAGGTGATGCGCAAAATACGGTTGCTGAAGCTATACAGGTATTTATGCAAGGAGTGACATCTAGAATACCGCTTGAACTTCAGACAGTAATATATCATTGCCCACTGTGATCTTCCACATGATTTTAAATTTAGCATTACAAAAGCCTCTGA
>JAECUM010033921.1:0-44300 GCA_016617855.1 Megalonaias nervosa
TGGCATTGTCCAGAACTCCTTTGAATAATTCACAATAGTCCCAGAATAGTATTATAACCCAATGAACGCTTTTTATTTCCACTGAATAATCGAAACAAATGTTTCCTCTCAAATAATATCTAAATACAACAAAAAATACGTCTGCAGACTTGATGTTACAACAAGAACATAAGAAATAAGAATGAGAAAATTGCCCAGTCCAAGCTCTTTATATACAGGCGAAAGTGTAAAACACTCATAGTGTCACTTCTCCTACGTGACAAATTGCAAATCTCCAACATTGCACAACAACTCACATGATCCAACCCATCTAATGTGAATTAACTTAATTCTTCTAAGATACCACCTGACCAAGCTGTCCAGTGGGGAAAAAGCCTGAAACTTGTCAACAAATACACTAATAATTTTATTATGAGTAACTGTAAACATATGCTTAAGCATTTACTTATAGATCCTATGCAAGTTTACGTTCTTAATATCTTAAATTAGAACCTATGCACATACTGAATTTCAACTAAAGATAATCACTACAATTTACAGTCATGAATAAAATTCACAGAAATTATAGATATACAAAACAGTATTAATTCCGGTAAATATCTTTATTCTGGAATTTATTCTTGTAAATACCTTTATTACAGTTTATCTAGTGACTGCATGCATGGTATGCCATCAGTCCCAATAAAAAAAAAAGAAAATTGATGCTCAAGTGCATGAGCGTTTCTTGGAAGTTGGTCTCAAAGAAGTTACGATGGTTTACTTTGATAGTGCGTCAGTTACTACAAGGCATCATTCACATATCATATCAAACTAGACTTTCTTTGAAAAACATAAAGTAGCTTTGTCACAAGAATTGATACTCAAAACAAAAACCATTTTTTTAACTGCTAAATCTTTCCTATGTGTTGAGTCATTGTATCAGATATTGGAAATTTGAATTCGCAACAAGGAGATAAACAACTGTGGACCAATTTTTCAGCAGTTGTATTGGCTATCTTCTTCCCAGTTCTTTGTTGAAATTTACCGATAGTAGTACTAGCATATGTTGCCTCGTCTACGCCAGTCACCACTGCTATTCTCATCACAGCAGCAGTCCTGTTTTGGAACCCCTGGAAAATCATCTTTTGACATCGAGTTGTAACCAATGATTTGTGATGATTTAGTCGCATGTCCTTTCGTGGCTCGCGTAGGTGGTCCATGTCTCGCTGCTGTAGAGGAGTATGTTGAGCACGCAGGCCTGGTAGACACGCAGTTTGGTCTTCTCAGTGAGGTTGGGGTTGTTCCAGACCCTCTGGTTCAGTCTGGCCATAATTGCTGATGCCTTGGCAATCCTGCAGTTCACCTCAGCATCAATGGAGAGCGAGCTGGAGATGGTGGATCCAAGGTATGTGTAGTTCTCAACAACTTCAAGGTTGTACCCATCGATGGTGATGGTGGGAGGGGAGTCTGCATCCTGAGCCATGACATTCGTCTTCTTCAGACTGATGGTCAGTCCAAACTCCTTGCAGGCGTGGGAGAGGCGACATACCAGCTGCTTCAGTCCATCTTTCGTGTGTGATGTCAAGGCTGCATTGTCGGCGAAGAGCAATTCACGGATGAGAACCTCTGTGACTTTTGTCTTAGCACGGAGACAAGCGATGTTGAACAGCTTGCCGTTTGCCCTAGTGTGGATGTACACTCCCTCGCTGCAGTCCTTAAAGGCGTACTGGAGGAGCATGGAGAAGAAGATGGCAAAGAGCGTTGGCGCAAGGACGCAGCCTTGCTTCACTCCATTGCTGACTGGGAAGGCCTCCGACGTTGCACCGTTGAAGCACACTGTGCTCTGCATGTTCTCATGGAACGATGTGATAACAGCAAGCAGTTGTGGGGGGCAGCCGATCTTCTGCAGGAGCCTGAAAAGTCCACTTCGGCTGACCAGGTCAAATGCCTTTGTCAGGTCTATGAAGACGATGTAGAGGGGCATCTGCTGATCACGACACTTCTCCTGTAGCTGGCGTAGTGAGAAGATCATGTTTACAGTTGACCGGCCGGCTCGGAAGCCACAGTGGGATTCTGGGTAGACGCGGAAGGCTAGTGTCTGCAAGCGCATCAGGGCGACACGGGCGAAAGTCTTTCCGACAATGCTGAGGAGGGAGATGCCCCGGTAGTTGTTGCAGTCGCTACGGTCTCCTTTGTTCTTGTACAACAGCTTCCATCTGAGATGCCTGCGGCGCATTCTGCGCATCCAGTGGCAAGACAAAGTACCCAAAGCAGAGGTTCTGGAACTTGCCAGCATGAACAGCATATTCTCCATTCTCAGCGAGAGGCACCTTCGCTGGCTCGGCCACGTTAAGAGAATGGACCCAGGCCGCATTCCCAAAGACCTGCTATACGGTGAGCTAGCAGAAGGCGCACGACTGATTGGACGGCCACGTCTGCGTTACAAGGATGTCTGTAAGAAGGACATGAAGACGGCCAACATCAACGTCAACGACTGGGAGAGCTATGCTGACGACCGCTCCACCTGGCGCCTTGCTGTCAGACAGGGCGTTCAGAAAGCCGAGGAAGCAAGAAACATAAACCTCGCTACAAAGAGAGCCAGGAGGAAGGTGAAACAACAACAGCCAAAACAAGCATCAGCATTCACCTGCAGCAAGTGCAACAGAGACTGTCACTCTAGGGTCGGACTCTTCAGCCACTCGCGACGGTGCCGATAGGACACACATCCGGAAACTACACCATCGTCTTCCGAAGACGGACGGATGCCGACGACGAGTCGCATGTCACTAGCACATCCTCCATGTTATAAGTGTCAGTTGACACATGTTCATTTTAACTTTGTGGATCAGAACAGGCACAATGTAGATCTCCACAGTAAAACATTGACGATACAACCTGACATGATATTTAAATATAATGACAATCGTATGTGGACATGTCATGCCAATGCGTGTTTTCAACTCAAGAAAACTCGTTTACATGGCATATTACTGAACAGGCTTTGGTGATGTCATGGATAGTTTACAGATGCACGAAAAGTGACCACGGCCTTGTAACTGCACGCTGCAGCAATTGCTAAATAGTTGCAATTCGAGTTGCTGATAACATGAAAAACATTGCTGCAGATCAGTTAAAGAATTTGGGATTGCAAGCAGTTCAATCAATTCGAGATCAGCGATTACGACGGTTAGTGACTCGACAACCAAAGGTTGAACCAAAAGCGAATACACTACCATCAACAGAAACTATGCCAATCTTGGTAAAATTATCAATGTAGCCACTCAACAATGTCTGTCCGATTTGGTAATTATCAATTTTGCATTGGAGAGCAGATTATGACTGTCGCAAAAGATATAACTAGTAATGTACAGTTTCATCATGGTTCAGTTCGAAGATACATTCAATCCTGCATTTGACATGGGGATACCTGTGCTGGTGGATCAAAGCAAAGAGATTTTCAATATTGTTCATACCCCGCTAGGGTCTTTAATCAACAAAAAATAAAATTACATGTTCGAGACACGTCTAGGTTTTTTATTACATGTGTGGCATTCTTAGAAATTGAGGGACAGTTAATTCAAGATCACGATAACGATTACCCCATCAATGCCCTAGTTGGATTTCTTAACATCGGAATCATGGTTTTGCTCAACAGTAGACAATATACCATCAACAGAAAAGACATTGCCACTATTACAATTCTATGGTCCTAAACTAAGTAATAGAAAAGAGCAAACCCTACAAGTTTAGTAAGATTCAACAAATAATTTATTTCCCTAAAATAGAAAGTGAAAATTTAAAACAAAGAACTTACAGTAATGCAAATTAAATCCCAAATCGTCCAAAAAGTTTTATCCCCAGTCCTAATTAACAAAGTTCTAATTAAATTCCAGTGGTGTTTGAAATAAGATCCAGAGCTGAAGGTGTTGATGTGCTTTTAGGGGCCTGCGAAGTGTTGATGTGACAAACGTTTTTTGATGGGTCACAGTAATATATAATCCAAGATGTCCTTCTCTGAATTTACTATAATTCACTATTAATGTTCCTGTCCAAGAATATTATTGTAATGAATTTGTATATAGCTCTTCATTTTAAGGATTTATTATATTTTCGTGATTACTTGTTTGATTATGGGAAATCGGTGTTGGGGAAAATAGTCCTCAGCCCAAATAATCAACCAATTGCTAGGGGCAAGTATCACAGAGTGCAGTGTTGATGAGATTTCTTGATGGCTTCGTTTAATTTCATCATAAGATCAGGCCAGAGCCGCAATGGTGTCCCTTTAGCCAAGTAGTTCCTATTAAAATCTGTGTGGATTGATCGTGTGTCTCCATGGGAAGTATTTATGATAGCGGCTGATAAGCTGTGCAATGGAATAATTGAGAAGGGACTGTTCCATTATCTGGAAACTCCTTTTATTGTTGCTATGATGGTAAATATGGCGTAGAGTTAGAGACGAAATGAGGCTTAAAATCATGATTTGACTGACCTAGCGTAGAGTAGAAACATAGTTCCCTGTACTTTGTCTTTGATTTATATATTTTCGTGGTGTGAAATACTGGCGCTACATTACGGAAATGTAATATGGAGAACCCATGCAATTGTGAAGTTGTGATGTAAATGTGTAGTTGTGATACTTGTGGTCATGCATTGATTAGAGGAAATTTATTTATAGTCTGGACAAGTTGGAATTTTCTGTAGACAACGATAATTGTTGAGAAGTCCTTGGAAATAAGGGGAATGCAAGTGACTTCTAGCAGGATTCACGCCAGGGTTGAATTTGCTCAGTAAAGAGACCCCTTTGGCTTATTATCTTATTTAGCACTTTGTAATTTCAAAAAATAATAATCGGAATAAAACAATTCCAGCCCAAATGAAAAACTGAACACAACAAATGATTCTGCTTCAAGATCTCTCAGAGCAAATATTTCCTAAATAAACAAGATTATAAAGCCCTCTACATGACCTGGGTCACAATTAGCATTTTCTAAAAAAAAAATTATTTAATGTAAAGTTCCATTCTAGAAAATTCTGTTACTAAAAGTATAATATAGAATGTGGTAAACATCAGGTAGGCTAGGTATTTGTATGTGAAATTACAATAACCATGACCCAGACCCTAATAAATATGTTTAATTCTATTGATAATGATCCTAATATTTAACCCACACTCATAGAGAAAATTTTAGCTATGCATTATATATATATATATATATATATATATATATATATATATATATATATATATATATATATATATAATCATGTATTGGAAAGTTAAATTGTATAAACAATTTATATTTATTTATAATCGTATTTATTTATTTTTAAGACGATTTCGCTACCAACGTCATGCTTGAAAACAATTAATTTAGAAACAAAATACCTTTTAAGTCACTGAAAATTGGATTTTGCTCATATTAGTCAAACATTCAGTAAAATACTTTTTTTACAAATTATTTTTGGTATTAGGTGGAACATTTTATTCTTATGCATTTTTTGGATGGGGGTTATTGTTGACTTATTCGATACTTAGTTATTTACATCACAGTATATTCTAAAAGAAATTTAATAACTGCATGAAGTTGGTAAAATTGAAAGAATATGATCATTTTTATGTTATTTGCTATCTAAAATGTAAAACTTATGTACATGTATTTCTATATATAGAATGTGATTTCTTGTTCAAGAAAGTTATTTCCGTTACACTTCATGATGAGGGTTCACTTATTTACAGCTGAGCTCGTATCTTTCTCTGCATCCCCAATGATGTGAAATAACATCAACATCGCTAGCAGTGACACCTCCGCAAAGGAGGCTTGAACTCTCTCACCTTCCGATCACCTATCCGTCAATCTAAGAGTGCCCGCCATTAAGTTGGGTATGACGAAGAGAAGTCTCTTACATGTGTTAAAAGTACCAGCCAAATTCTCTTCATAACAGTTATCTCGCAATATATCGCAATACGGTTTGGGGGGTATCGTTGCACACCTAATTAGCATACGCTCCAGTTTGTTGTACCACCCTATCGATTTCAAAAACGAAAAGCATCAATGATGTTTTTAAAAAAATGCACAAAACCTAGTCATTTTATTTACCAATTTATAATTTCTAACATGACTGGTGCTAAGGCGTCCCTAACACTTTTTAATATGGCGTTTCAGTGCAAACGAAAGCTGCCAATGGAAACAAGCAAATAGACTGCTACTGTCAATTTTCTGGTTCCTAGAATAGTCTATTTTCAGTGAAAGCTGTGTCGTCTGCGTCCAATATTTGCAATCTCTAGTTTTAATATTTCTAAAACAAATTGAACAAAGAAACTGGAGGAACTCTCTACATGTATTCCAAGAGATGTAAATCCCAAATTTACCAAATTATTAAGATTTTCAAAGACGGTGAACTATATCACATCTGTTGCTTGAGAACATAGACTGGCCCAAGCAAATATGGCGACCTTGTTGCTAAAGAAACCCACGTTTAATTGGAAACGCTAACAAGTTGACAGTGTTTGGTACCCCCCTGGTGGCAATTAGAAATTAAATCAATGAATTAAATGAATAAATTTTGTGCATTTTTTATCTTTGAAGCCTTCTGTTTTTATAAGGGGGGGGGGGGATACAAACAAACGGGATGGCGTTTGAATACTATAGCTGACGCGAGCTTAATGTTGAAAAAAACAAACATTACCCTGATAGAAAAAAAAAACATACCGAGTGACAAAATTACATCAGATTACTCTTATGAAATATTCTGACACCGGATCCTTTCTATCATACTATATAAAAGTGTATGATATGATATGACAGGGTTCTTTGTCTCACTGAAACCGACAGGAAAAAGAATTTCCACAAGCATTCACAGATAGGAGTACCCTCCCAAGCACATTAAACACCGACTTCACCATCCATGAATAGAGGAAGGCACTTAGTAACAAAAAAACATCCCCAGGTGAAGATTTCTTGGGCTTTGAGATCTATAAAAAAAAATCTCACCGAAAAATTTGAACTAGTATTTTCGCATCAGCTGAGTTCGATCTGATGTTCTTGGAAAATCCCATATTCTTGGAAACAGGCCATTGCAAACCCCATCCTGAAACCCGGAAAGGATTTGGCAGATTAAATTAAATAGAGACGTATCTCCCTTACAAATAACATATGCAGAATAATGGAAGCCATGATAAACAACAGCTTGAAATAATATAAAGAAAGCAAAATTTGATTAATCTAAAAATCAAAGTGGATTCCGCAATCAAAGGTCCACTATAGATCAGCTCATGCGCCTGGAATCGTCCATAAGATCAGCTTTTAATGCTAAAAGATAATGTAACAGAAACTTGAGAGCAGTGTTCGTTGATCTTGAAAAGCGTATGATCTCATATGGACCAAAAAATTTATAGCCAACTTAATCACTACGGAATAACAGGCCGCATCCACAAATGGATAGCAAATTTCCGTAGATGTCGAAGATTCCATGTTAGAGGGGGTGACTAACTATCAGAAATACACGGGTTCGAAAATGGTATTGGGCAGTGTACTGTGTCACACACTCTTTTACATAATGATCCTCGACTTGGAACAGTCAGTGAACCGATCACACCTAGACCTGTCCCAGTTTGTCGACGACAGTGGATTCTAGAAAACAGGAGACCCATCCAGTGAAACTGTGGTGGGCGGAATGCAGACCGGTCTGGATGGGATCGGGAAATGGGCTGACAGATAGGGATTCAAATTAGCTCCGGGAAGAAAAAAAATACCTGCGTACTGTTAACACTCATCCCAAACAAAATCCTATTAGGCCCCTAAATTATACTTAAAAAAAATATATTAATCAAGTTTGAAAAAACTGCAAAATTCGTGGCTATGATACTTGATGAGCATGTTACAAGGGGCAAACATATAGCTAAGCAAATGAGAACACGTGGAAAGGACCTTAACCTCTTGAGGAATCGATTGTGGTGGTGGTGGTGGGGGGGGGGGGACGGACCAGCGCACACTTGGCCATAGAACACAATTAATTTTACTATATATTCTCTACATTTGTTTCTCTCTCGACCGCTCCGGTGGCCTAGTGGTTAGAGCGTCCGCCTCGGATGCGGGAGGTCGCGGGTTCGAACCCCGGCCGAGTCATACCAAAGACTTACAAAAATGGTACTAACAGCTGCCTCGCTTGACGTTCAGCATTAAGAGGTTAGTGTTAGGACTGGTCGGCCTGGTGTCAGGATAATGTGACTGGGTGGGACATCATGCTACATGTCTGCGGCATGATGCCCCAGTGCTAGACATCACTATAAACTGTCACACTGCAGACATCGTAGCGATATGACTGAAAAATTGTTAAAGCTACGTTAAAAATCCAAATCACACACACATTTGTTTCTCAGTACTGAACTTTTCACTGTGTGACAATCAATACAAATCATATGTTAATCTAAAATACCTTCAAAGATGACTTCACGGTGAAGTTCTTGTCATGGGTTGACCGGCATTTTTTTGAGAGGCTGAATTGTAAACAAAACACCATGCAATGGAACACATATTTCACTTCCGGATCATCACCAAGGCCTTATTACTCACTGTGCACTGTCGCCGAAATACCCACAGACAACCACACCATAAGCTCATATTATAAAGAATAAACAATTGCCTTTAAATCCATACCAAGAATGCCTAAATCTAACTCTTGTATCACCACCAAACGGAGACAGGAAAAAATGCTGTAAAAATAGACTGTGACTACATTCGTGGGTACTGAACCGGAATTATTAACTGTGGTCTGATTCCACTTCTCACGCTACATAGGACATTAAATCGATCCAAAACTGATTGTTGCCATGGGACAACAAAGCACATCAAGTTGCTAGCGTTTCAAATCAAACAGCAGGTTCTTTAGTAACACAGTCGACATATTTGCATGTCTGTTTGTCTGTTTTCAAACACCAGATTCGATGTAGTTCACCATCTTTGATTTTTGTTCGATTTTGTTTAGAAATATTATAACTTGACATTAAAAGTATTGGACGCAGAAGACACAGTTTTTTTCTGAAAGGGACTGTTCTATAAAGTAGAAAAAGACAGAAATCAGCCTGTCTACATTTTTACATTGAGAGCTTTCGTTTGCGTTGAAACGCGAGAAGGTTGACAGAGTTAGAGATCCACTGGCAACAATCAGGTTAAAAATTATTATTTGATGAATGAAATGACTAAGTTTAGTGCACTTTTTATATCCTTGATTCTTTTTTATTTTAAAATCGGTGTGTGTGTGTGTATGTGTGTTTCGGATGGGGGGGGGGGACAAACAAACAGGAGAGTGTTAGAAAAGTATACTATGAACTTTGTTTTTAGCGAATCTTGTTTACATCTGGTAGCTATTCTAAGAAGCAATTTGGTGCAGACATTTACTGAAATCATACCATAAACTTTTAAAATTTATAATAGCGTTTTTCTAAGCTGAAAGTTGCTTTGCCTCGATATCATGGAATGAAGATGCTAATCACCTAATTCTTATAGCTTAGCTTACGATAAAACGTATTTTTTCAAACCACACACCGCACATATTTTCTCTCGTAGAGACCACGGACCTTCTTCCAGTCCTCTGTCTCCTCTGGCATCCAATCTGAATGCTCCATCAGTCAGAATTTCGCTTAGATTTTCATACGGTTGGAATTGAGAAGAGGGAATTTCCTCTCTCTTCTACCGCTCCTTCTCCTGCTCCTTAATCTCCTTTCCTGCGCTCACACTGCCTTAACTTTCACCCCGACTTCATCCATCACTTCTCTGACAAATTCTTTAGCAGTTCGCAGAGAGATAGTTTCCTTCTTCAGATGCACCATTTTGGGGTTAACACTCGAATTCTTGAACCCGATCCACGTGCTCACTCCATCAAGCATGGCACTCATTTGACGCACGGCACACACCTCAATTATTCATGTCAGGTAGAGGCAAAGGCGCGTGAGTGCACGTCGACGTCTCTTGAGGGATCCAGATAGTTCAGGTTTTTAAATTTTGATTTTAGTTGAGAAAGATAAATTGTGTCGTCTCGTACCTTATCTGGTATTTTTGTTATGGAGTTTGAATGAAAAATTCTGTACTTATGGCTGCTTTGTTAGAAGGGTTAGTCAAGATAGGAAATATGGGGGGAGGGATATTTTATATTACTGCGCAGTGTTTAGGTTACATTCATTAAATGAACGACACTTAAAATGTCCAATAGATCCTTGAAATAATATTTTCTTTAAATGCTCCATTTACTACCCTGTCTTCCAGTATTGATTCAGAATCTGTCAACTCTGACTACGTTAATTTTGAAACAAAAAACGAAGTTCTGTTAGATGCTATAGACAAACATGTTCCAATAAAATATACATACCCATGTAAAAAAAAAAAAAAACCCCCAAAAACATTACCTATGAACAGAGAACTAAGGAAAGATATATGTGCTAAACATGCTGTTTACAAAATACACTCAGTACAGATCATGCAAAGCCTGGGAACAGAATAAACCTTCCAGAGCATACTTTATTTAAAGATGTGTATCTAAGAACATATGCTTTTTGACCACTAAGCTTCAAAGAACTTCTGGTCAACTATCAGGACATATTTTTCTAATAAATATTCGGATGGTGAAGATAAGATCATTCTTGCTGATGGTACAAAACTGTAAACAATGACAGAGAAATATGTGAAATCCTCGATATTTTTATGTGAATGTGGCGTTAGACATTGTTAAGGACGTCCCTTTTGTACCTTGAACCGATCAGAGTATCAAAGCTATTAAGGGCAATAGTAACATAGATACAATATTTTGGATGTGGGCCAGATGACAGATCTAATTAACAAAACTCTACAGTCAAATATTTTTCCTGATCGTCCAACCTAGGCACAAGTAGTTCCGATGTTCGGTAAGAACAATCCTCTTGATAGAAGTATCTACATACTTGTCAGCATTCTTCCCATCATATCCAAACTGTTTGAGAAATCAAATGAAACCCATTTCGCATAATTTTTTTACAATATTTTAAACAAATATTTGGGTGTTTTTCATGAGGTCATGGATATCAGACCACTCTGTTATGTTTATTTGAAGAGGGGGTAGGTGGGGGTGAGGCTCTTGATAAAAGCAAATATGTAGCTGCAGTTCTGATCGATTTATCCTAGGCTTTTGATTGTCCCCCTCGTGATATTCTCGTCTTTGTAAGCTTAGAGGACATGTCCGTGGTATTGGTATGCGTCAGAATTGCAAAATGTATAATCTTGATTGGTAGGACTAATTTCTTGTAGTGATGTATCGTCTAAAACTCTTAATTTGTGAACTTGACAAAGTCACACCCTAGTACATATAACTGGTTATAGTTTTAGAGATGATCCCTCTTTTCCGAATGACAAAATCTTTTTTGTCTGTTATTCCCTGTCGATCCTATAAGCAGTATTATGAGATGCTATAATCTCAAGGAGGCATCCTCTGTTAAAAAGGTCTGCGGATTATAGCCTCAGACAAGTAATTAACATAAAGTTATCATTTTTGTGAATTTAAAGTGACAAGGGGAAATTCGATGTTGTAAATGATCATAGCTTTCATAATAACTTCCCTTTGCCTCATACCATCCAATGATCCCTTAAAAATAAAGTGAAACTTTTATCCTCTCTATAATGTCCCAACTTTCCCTTTGTATTCAAAACTATCAGACTTGTACCATCTTTGTATTCCTTTTACGTTTACCATTGGAGTGAAAGAAGAGATACAAGACCTGATCGAGAGACAAATGAATATACACACACACGCTTAAGGACAAGGAAATAACTTTATTTTTGCATTAATGTCAGGAAGTTCTATTTCAGGCGTACTGAGTATCAAGTGAGGCAAATTTTCATTAATCGATTTCTGTCATAAATATATTGGCATAAAAATATATCGAAGTTATGTATAGTACACTTTGAATAGAACTTTGTGCCAACAGAGAGAGAGAGAGAGAGAGAGAGAGAGAGAGAGAAACTCGTCTATGAATTTGTCGCTTTCTGCCAATCTTTACCACCGTTTATTCACAATAGATGCGATTATTTTTTGCACAGTGCATTTGTGATGAAGTGTGTATGAGAGGATAACAAGCACTCCAAGTACATTATATGGGAGCAATTAGACTACCAAATTAACAGTTTTTTAAAATTTTAATTTGCGGACAGCAAGGAGGAAAGTAAGAATTTGAGCATAACGAATAACGCTGGAAAACGATTTGTTGATGCAGGCCACATAAGTGACAACTGTATTGAAAATAATATTATGTTCATATGATCTAACATGCATAAGTTAATTTACAAAATTACTTTAACATAGTATGTGATAAACTACTTAGTTGAAATTCAGAGCTGAAAATAAATTTGTAAACCATGAAACCAAAAACAGTCCATTTGGGAGCTGAGACCGCCATAACACAGGAACCATGCAAGTCACCCACTTTGCATGGGGCCTGTGCAGCCCCAAAATGGACCGTGGCCTGCATCAACAACGCCTATCGCATTCTGCCCACAGATATTTGTGGCTCCCAGGTGAGAAGGATATAAGTGCCAAATGTGAAGATTGCAAATAGTGAAAAAATATAAATGCTGTTATATCCGCGTTAGAGTTATATGTTTCTTGACTTCCGCCAAATCGTCATTCAGTGATTCGTGGCTGTGTGGCTGTTGTAAATATTTGTCCCATGTTCCTCCTGTGTCCTTTGCCTGTCATAATCATCCGCAGTGAACCCACTTGCCCTTCTGATGAGATTAGACAGTGTGTTCAGGTCTGTGTACCCACTAGACCTGAAATGGAAAGCAACATTTGCGCGAGTATTTCTGTGAAGACGAAAATAACTTGATATACCGTATCTCTATCTCTCTCTATATATTTATGTATGAATGGTGAACCTGATATTTATCCAGATTATTATGATGGAAAATGCCCTTGGAGGTGGATTTAAAAGAGCATAACTACGAACCCCCGATCCCTCTTTGCGTGCGAACTTAATTGAGTAGCGAAATGAATCATAGGTTGGAATGACGTTCAGAACATCTAATATATCGTTTGAAAGCATCCGATTTCCATCGCCCTAACTGGCGAATCTGACTATCAGACAAACCCTGCGCCGCAGCAGTTGTTGCTGCTTCGATTCTAAAGCTATGACTCTTGAAGCATTTTGGATCAAAGTTGCAGAACTGCAGAGCAAGTTTGAGCTGTGCACTGAATTCTGCACGAGTTATAGGTATGTTTGAAAGAAACATAAATATTGGGCCTGGAGCAGTACCTCGCATTTGGATGTATCGCTGAAGATTTGAGACAGGACAAACTGCAGCATTATTGTTTTTATTAATTTTTAAAGTGAACTTCTGGCCCTGGCTGTGTTTGAAGGTGTTGAATGTTAGAGAGATGGAATGGTGGTCAAGAACTAACTGATCAATTTGCAACAGATTAGGGTTATGGAGGCCAAGGGACTGCACTGTGATTTCCCCAATTCTCAGGAAGGCATGGAATGCCAAGAAAAACATAGCTCGAAATAGGAGCTGTTTGTACCAAGAAGTTATAGTACGAGTTGTAGCGTGGATAAGTTTTTCTAAAATACACTTGTCAATTGGCAATCTAGCATCGCAAGAAACTTTATTCCTGTGGCATGCCTGCAGCAGTTTCTGCATTAGGAAAGTGTTTGTAGGGTCTGCATAATTATTGATTTTGTGTACAAAACCAATGGCAGATACATAAGATACCAATGGCAGATACACCCACTGACAGATCAATCAACCTTCTCAAGAAAGCTCTGCCAGGCAGGACAACTGCACATGCAAAACTGAGTGTACCAATTATGGATTGGAGATTGTGGAGCGTCAGTTTGGGTTTTTGTAGGCAGCGTGTTATCAGACTGTAGCAGTTTTGGAGTTTATCTATGGGAAGTCTTACTTCCATCTTGACTGTATCCAGTTCAACGCCCAAAAAGGTCACTGTTGTACTGGGAAGAAAAGTATTTTTTTCCATAGACATGGGAATACCAATATCTGCACAAAGAATTGAGAATTGGTCTAATTTGTCCTTACAGGTGTTATAGTCTGATTCCAACAGGAGAAAGTCATCTAAAACATGTACTATGTGGCTAATGCCCAATTTGTGTGTTGCAACCCATTGTAATGCATTGCTTAAATATTCAAAGATTTCACAACTGGAGCTACAGCCCATCGGAAGGCACTTGTCATAATAATACATGTCATTCCAAGTGAAGCCAAACATATAATACTGAGTCGGAAAGTGGAACAATTCTGAAGGCACTAGCCATATCTGTTTTTGCCATAACACAACCTCTACCAAGTTTTTTGATGATTGTAATAGCGTGTTCCACTTTTTGATATTGAACAACACTTTTTTTCCGGGGGTATACCATCGTTTACAGAAGACCCCTGAGGATGTGATAAATGGTGAATCATGCGAAAAGTACCAGGTGTTTTCTTTGGAACTAAGCCAAGGGGTGATATTTGAAATAGGGAGAAAGGGTGTCTCTTGAAAGGCCCCGCAAACCTGCCAGCATCAAGTTCTTTGTCTATTTTGTCTTGAACAATCTCTGAATTTTGTATGGCTGATTTTAGATTATGAGTTTGAATAGGTGACAGAGAACCCTCATGCCCCACATTAAATCCCAATATAAATCCATGTATCAAGAAATGTATCTTGTCAGTGTTGTACCCTTCCAACCAATGTTGTAACCTGTCAGCTTTAACAGGAGTAAGAAGCCTACTGTTTTCGCAGGACCCCTTTCCCTTGCTGGCTGTGTTGTAGAGAGTTTGCTGTTGGTCCCTGAGACTCAGTAGGTTTGTAGCCACCACGAAAGGGCCGCACGCTGTGAGGTCCAGCCTGTTTTGGGGCATATTTTGGCAACAATTTGAACGATGTTGAATGGGCAGTTTGCATTTGGTGAAGTGATTAGCTTCCAAGCAATTTAAACAGTATTTACATGCTAACCCCGCAGAACAATGCAGACCCATGTGGTGGTTAAACCAGGCCCCTTTTGGGGGGTTCAATTTTGAGGATGAGGATGGTGATGTGGCAGTGCTGTTGGCCGTCCTGTCACCCATGCTGTCAAGAACAGTTCGCAAGTAAAGTTCAAGGTGGGTGGAACCCCACTTTGCCTCTCCCCTCTCTATCATGCGTCGAAACTGCTCATCGTAGTATCTCCAATGAGCTCAGCCAACTTCATGACGACTTCCATGTGGTGAGATAGCACAGTGCTCAACATGGGGGATTTCATGCATATTATTGTAGCAAATTTGTTCCATGCTGTCAACCAATGAGTGATGGATAGCGGGGACTTCTTGGCCATGGGTACAAGGTTCAGTTCAGATGCGTTTCATGTGATATCTAACTGTAATCTATATGTATTGTCCGTGGATGTGGAAAGGAGAGTTTGAAAATCTATATATGTCCCAGCCCAAATCTGCTGCTTAATTTTGTCAGGTGCAGAGGCAGTTATATCAACTGATGTGCTTACAAAGTTGGATTGACTGTGTGTGTCCAAGGTAGTAGTAGGTGTTAATAAATCACTCAGAGTACCTATACCTGTATGAGAGAGTCCTGTTAAGACTGAGGTAGCCTGTGCAATGCTTCCCCCGACTGTCTGTTGAGCATTGCTTGCTGTTTGGGCGCTGGAGGAGGCAGATGGCACTTGTTCCGTTTCCCGCGAAGACACGGCAGGTTGTTGCAAATGAGTGGTCCCATGCAGCATTTCCAAGATGTGGTCCAACTTTCTGTCCACCTGTGCGGTGATGACTGGTGTAATCTGCTATACCACCTGTTTGTGTTATCCGGTCAATGGTAACTTGGTCGACTGTATCTGCTGCATGTGTTGCTCCAGATTCATGCTGCTGTTTATGGTGATCAACTGACCGAATCCGTGAACCGGTGGACTGAACCCTCTTGACAACCTGCTTAACCCCTGCTGATGCTTTGCGCTTGGGTGGCATGATCTGGTAAAGTTAGAAAAATTACTGTATTGAAGATAATAGTAAGAAACATGTAACATGAGCTACCCTGTATGTATACTATGCACAAGGCATGTTATTATTTAAAGGAGTATCCACTAATAAATTGTGATTGGCAAATTGATTTATGTATGGTTACCTAATATAATGGGTTGTTTTTGGGGGTTTTTTTTAGTACATAGCATGCTTACATGGTAAGCTATAACGGGTGTGACCAATTGTTCCTAAGCGAAGTGACATATGTATAGAAGGGGGCTGTCCGGTATGCAACCGGACCTGTTATCAGGCCAAGCGGCTGATACAAAAGTGCAGAAGAAAAAGAGGACAGGTACGGGACCTGGCCTGTTATCTCCCAAGGTGGGCAGATAACAAAAGACGAAAAAGAGGACAGGTACTGGACCTGGCCTGTTATCTCCCAAGATGGGCAGATAACAAAATAAAAATTGAACATGTTCCGGGAAGCCACTCATATAAGACCACTTGTGAATAATAAATAAGAACAATGATACCTTTGTGTATGATCATTAATGTGGGGGGGGGGGGAAGAAACACCAAATTATTACAGGGACCCCCTATTCTGTAGGCCAGACTGGCTTGCCAGGAACAAATCCAAAAGGATCAGGTACGGGACCGGACCCAGTGCCTCCACAATGGCAGACACTAAGGATGTTTATCAAAAACAAAGGAACAGGTGCAGGACCTGGCCTGATATCTCTTTTTATGGGCAGATACAACTTAAATCGAAAAGCTGAATTAGTACAAGAGCAAGCCCAGCCTAGTTATCGTTTAATGTTTATGCGTTATTTTATAACATGCACTGAGAAGAGCTCCACGAAAAGACTTGTAAAGGTGCCACTGTCCTTTAGGGGACAAATGAATGCCATCTGAATGAAATTTCTTCCTGACCTGAGGCTTATCAAAGGCAAATTTGTTATTATGATCCCAAAATGTTAAATAAGGATAATCAGACACTTCAGCTCGCACAATATCATTGACCTCTTTTGCTAAGTGACCATACATATCCTTGTAGTTTTTATCGGCTGCTTCATTTTTATGGTTATGTATTCCCGCGACCCCAACTTGGTGTAACGTTGCCGGGAATCTAGGCATGAGCTGACAAAGAACGATATGTTTAACACCATATTTCTTATGTAAAAGCGTAGCAAATGCGACCATCTTATGTGCAATTACTGCTGGCGATGTATCGGCGTTTACTTCGTTGTCCCCGATAAGTAGAACTAAAATATCGGGGCGTCTTAGGCGCGCTTCGTTCATGTCATGGCACAAAAGCTTGTCGACTGTGCGCCCTTCGACCCCTTTAATGGTTACATTACAAACTTTCGTTATGTTGAAAGACGGAACGAGTCTAAGATCCGTCCCGAACCTCAAATACCGATCTAACCATTTACAAAAGGAATGACCCAAAATAAGTGCTTTTGTCATTGTCTTACCAAAAACAGACGATGGCTCTGTACAAAAAGCAAAATCTACTCACCTTCTCCTTTCCAGAGTGTTAGCAAGATAATGATCCTTAAAAGTATGAGGAATAATAATGCAAAGAAACAGGAACAAGTGAAGGGATCGCAAGGAAGAAAGAAGGAAAATGTAAAATTTTACGCTCGCTAAAATACAACCCGTATCTCCAAGAATCCTTTTGCAAGTGACGCTAAGACTGATGACCCATATATTCGTACGCCCTAAAACTATATTCCATTGGCTGAACGTGTCACGTGACCCCATTCCTGGGTTTGTCGGCCCCAGAGGGTCTATATTGCTTTGTCTACAGTGCCCAACAAGGCCTATTCACCCCTCATCACAAATATCCTTGCTCTTGCGCAAATAGTTTTATTAGCGAAAATTCCCTTGTAATTTCTTTGTTCGTTCATACTGTCATTTTTAAGTACCGGATATCATAAGCTATTGACCACTCCTTAACAAATATTACACCAATGCCTGGTAAACTGCACTCGTAACAATTAACCGGAATCTTGTCGCGACCTGAGGCTTGATTGTTCAAAGAGAGAACTCTCAGTGAGTAACCGCCCACTCAATCCCAATAATTGGGGTGGGAATGCGGCCCAGTTGGGGCCAATACATCTTATCAAACAACATTTTGTATTGGGAGGGGAAACATAGCATTATTTCTTGCAAGGCCACTGCAAACGCAACATTTTTTCTTTATTTTTAATTGATTTATTCAATTCAAAATTGTCATTTTTATTTCTTGGCAATACATTCATCTTCATCAATGTTTTTTAATCTTTTTTTTATGATTTTTATCTCTAAAAGACATTGAAAAGGAACGAAATAGGTCGGGCTTTTTTATGATAGTATATGAGTATGTTTGTGGGTATAGCATATGTCTGATTTTATCCCGTATCTTTTACATCATACTATTGGTTTGAGATTTAGATATAAAAGTTACAAATTATACTCTTGTCAACTTTATTTTTAAAAGCCTAAAATAACTAAAATGAATACGTAAATAACATGAGGGGAGCTATTTGCCTTTATCTTAAATAACAGATTGGGATCATGCACAAATAAAGTTAAGTTGTTACTTCTAAAACCTTAATACCAACAGTGTTTCACGTAGGATCCTAAGGGAAAAGATAATGTATTCCACACGCTACAATCTTAAGGATACACGATATTTTAATTGGCAAAATGTTTTAAAACGAATATGCAAAACCATCTTACAGGTCTATCACTTTAGCATTTTTGGCCTATTATATGAATGGTGGTGAGTCAAAGCGAGGCGTTGGTTATAGCATAACCCTCTAGTTAAAAGTCAATGTCCTGAACAGGTAGATAGAAATGTACCAATCTGAGGTAGCCCAGTCATAATCAAACCTATAACCGTATGAAAATTGGGTCTCAATTCAGATAATATTATACTATCACAATAAGTTTTGCTATGACTGCACGAATGTGTGTGTGTGTGTGTGAGAGAGAGAGAGAGAGAGAGAGAGAGAGAGAGAGAACGTGCGTGTGTGTGTGTGTGTGTGTGTGTGTGTGTGTGTGTGTTAAAAAGAGACAGAATGAGAGGAGGAAGAAAACAAAGAAAGAATGAGCAATAAATAAACTCGCAATTTGTCCTTTGCTAGGAACGATTTGGTAAAGTAGTATTAATTTCACAGTATTTAAAATATCTGAAATGACACACAACCGAAAAGATGTTAACTTGAATCTACGGCAGTGATTGAATTAGAATCATATAATGAAGCAATATTTCAACTTACTGTATAAGCAGCCACATTAATTCAAAGCTGCTGATACCGGTCCACTTGAATTTGTGTAGAAAGTGGGGATGTGCTTTTCACTTGCCCGCTTTAATTTTTTGAACCTAAATTGAAATTCTCTCTCTCTCTCTCTCTCTCTCTCTGCAATCGCATTTGCTCCTCTCTTTCCTCTTTCTCCAATTGTATTTGTTTTTCTTCTTACTGTAACTGTATTCGTCTCTTTCCTCTTTCTGCAACTGCATTTTCCTCTCTTTCCTCTTTATCTAATCGAGTTTTGTGTTTCTCGAAGCTCAAGCTTTCTTAACTTAATTTCATTCTTGTATTTTAATTTCAATTCCATAACTTGTATTTTAGAGCCAAACGGAGATTGACTAATCAAAACCAACGCACTTTTGTCGCAAAAAAATCGTTTCCACCAATAAGTGGAACAAACTATGTTTAATTTCTAGCTTCGTTAAAGAAGCCTTGCCTCATATAGATCCTATGTTCCGCCAAGCTGAAGTAATTCATCCTTTTTCAAGGAGTCCAAATGTTCCTGGGTAGGATTTAAAATAAAGATCTCCACTTTTGATGACATTGTAAAAGTTCATTGGCTTTACTAAAGATTTCTAAAACGTGAAATAATACCTGGGACCTAGGAAATTCCAAAACAAGATGAATTTAAATTTCAAAAACAAAGTTTTCTGAAATATTTTTAAACAATTGGTATCCCAAGGACGAGTACCCAATATTCTGTTATGAGTCTATGCTTTTAAAAAAAGTAACAGTTAAGAGCAAAAAGCATAAATCTTTGTAAAATAAAATTCAGCAAATAATGTATTTCTCTAGAATACAAACTGACAATGTAAAAAGAACTTACCGTTTTGCGAATTAAATCCCAAAATAATCCTAGAATTATAGACACAAGTCCTAATAATATGAATAAACTTTAGTGGAAATCCAAATTACCGGTAAGTCAAACGCTGAAAGTGATGATGTGCCTGTGGCGACCTGTATCGTGTTGTTGTACCAACAGTCTTTTATGGAAACACAGCAATTTGATTCCAGGTGTGAATTCACAATAAATCCCAGAGTATGTCTCTGTCCAAGAATATTAGGTTTTTCTATGAGTACCCTGTATTTCCAGAGGAAAAAAAATCACTGAATTAAATAAGTTGAAGAAATAAATTCCAGTCCAAATGTCCGAACTGTAGTAAGATTTCAAGGGGACAAGAAAAGATCTTTCAGAACTCTGATACTCTTGCAGGAATTTGGACCCTATCGACAACATTGGGAGAAATATCATGGATATGCTACATTGATGCCTCAACATTTCTCAGGATACGAAAGACAATGTCTATGAAATATAATTCAGAACAAGGCACTAAATTTCCAGTGATCATGAATTTGAACCAGTCAAATTCATGAAAGTGTGGAAGTACAATTTAAAGATTACTTGTGTTATGAAGCCATGCATTTGTGTAGAATGCCTAAAACGTTTGGAATGATAAAATGGTTAAATGCTATTGTCCACATCTTTTTTTTCAATATCGAAAGTTAATCAACAAGCTGTGATACCACATTTACCTGAAGTTCGCTACTACGACCCCAACTGTATACGCATAGAACAATGAAAAACATTCTATACCTGGTATCAAACCCACTCTTCAGAAACTTTTGACTTTTAAAAAGAAATGATGGCGTGGACAATTTGCGACGTTTTGTGGAAACTTTGGACAGTTAATTCTGGATCATGGAGGTATTGGTTCCTTGAAGGAAGCTTCTAGCATCATTAATTTCGAGCCGAGAAAAAACGTTATCATACCCCCGAGTCTTGGCTCTCTGTTAGCCGTTGACATTCCGCTAAAGCTTTTGTCAGCTCCATAACTAGTGTGAAACTGACAATATGTGGATATGCATGCTGGAAACGGTGAAGAAAAGAAAATGTAAGAAAATTTGCAAAAGATGTTTTGAATTGTGTGTGTGGCATATTAGCGCAACGTCCGATATTGCAGAAGATGGAATACTTGGTAACTTGCCGACGACAAAGGAAAACTTTTTAAACACGGGGACATTCCACGTGAAGATTTGGTCTTTGTGAATGACGAAGAAATTGCGAGTTTCGACCACCCATACGCCAACCCGACCCCTATCGAATTTTGAAATATCCTTATTGCAGCTTACGTGATAGCTTATATCTGTTTTGAATTATATTCTGTTTTGCAACCTTTACGAAATCAAGTCCTTTACATTAAAACCAATAGTTGTATATACACTGATCGCCCTGGTAGCTATCACTCATGCATCGAAGATGAACGTTCAGGAGCATTGATGAACATCCGAAAGACAACATTGTAAGTTTTGCTAGTGGTGGACCCAAAAATTACGGTTAACAAAACCAAGACCAACCGGGACAAGTGCATGCCATGTGCAAAGTTAAAGACCTTGCCGCCCTACTAACAAAAGCAATAAATGCGACCCTTCTGCTTCACTGGTATAAGCGATATCATTCGTGTGCCTATTTTTGGATGTCCTCTGTGCACTCGTAAATCATTCTTGATGCAACAAGCTCAACGGGATTTATAGATAGAAAGACTAATACACGTTTCCTGTGGATTTTTCCTGAATGCTGTGACTTTGAAAGTCAATTCAAGACCTGGCTTAAAGATATGGATGGATAACTCACTACCAAAACTTTAGACAGTGCCGGATTTATCTACTTGGGACGAGGAGACGACGTAAGGTGTTTCCTTTGTGTTATGAAGATCCACGAATATGAGTATAATGCCATATGGTCTCCATGCTGTCACTAACTTACCTTGGTGGGTCATGGATATTATCCACAGGTATACTTTAGAACAGAGAATTCGTAGTTTACTTTTGGAGCTAAGAGAACCTATTTACAGAGACTTTGTACAGAATCAAGTGAAAGGAAAAGAACAATTGCATCTTTTCGACATGGACGTTTGAATCATTGGTATCTGAATGAATGCCCTACTCCTAAGCGGGAATATATGAAAGCTTGGGTACAAAAGATTGTCAACGCGTTCTACAGCAGAAATAAAAGAACGAACTGAATATCAAGTAAAAAAAGAAATCAAGACAAAGTAATCAAACAACCGATGGCTACTCCCTACTCGTGTTGCTCTTTACCTATGTCTCAGTTAGCAATCGTGATTCCAAATGTTTGTTTTGTCATTTACGTCTTTTCAAAATCAGCTTGCATTCTTCCTTTGGCTTATAAAACAAGTCGCGAGTAAATGCGAGCTTTAAACTCGTTTTCAAACAACCTGGTCGACATCCTCTTAATCTTAATCAAAATTTAAAAGAACTGAAAAAGACATTAATTTTTTTCACCACTAATAATCCTGAAACGAAAACTAGTATCGTCAATTGTTTTCAAAGAACTTTGAATGAACGTATGTGGAAATATTGTACATATGAACTCGCTCTCAAATACATTGAAGTGTTGCCACGCCTAGTCAAAGCTTACAATCAATCCCACCACTGAAGCATCTGATGTATACCACTAGAAATGACACCAGAAAACGAAGTGAAGATGTTTGATCGATTGTTTGGAACGTCACAAACCAGAAAAAAATAAAGACTTGTTAAACACCAGAGATTGGATTCTCAATGAAAAAAAATAAAAGGCACCTTTGGCAATGGTAATTTACCTAAATGGACAACAGAATTGTTTTGTGTCACTTGAGAAGTGCGTGAACGTGATCCTCCTGTCTATAAATTGGAAGGTATATACGGAGTTAAAACGAGTGACAAAGATAGAAGGTGGCGTGTACGATATCTCGATCGAGGAACACGTCAAGGTGGAAAACTTCGACTACGAAAAGTGAAAGGTCGTTGGAAAGGATATCCACCTAGTTTCTATTCTTGGATTGCAGCTTCACAAGTCATCGACAATAAAATAAATTGAAAATACTGCTTCTCAGAGTTCATCTCTTCAAGAACTACGAAAGCAACCCATGCTGGTGCGGTGAGGAGAACGTGTCCCTAAAGTCAGCTTGTCTTTTTCTGCCAAATCTTTGTTATGTGCATTGAAATGGGAGCAGACACTGGAAATATGAATTTGCAACAAGGAGATAAACAAACCATTTTATTCAGCAGTTATATCGGTTATAGTCTTTCCAATCCGTCGTTGAAATATATCAAAAGCAACAATACCAACGACAGTCTTGCTGTGAATCCCAGACACCACTCCTCAATTTACACCAGCCGCCATGCACTGTAACATCTGGAAATTCGTTCACCTTTGAGAACAATTGACTCATTGGTAGCCAGAACCATTGGAGCTTTGAATAACCATTTTATTCAACTATACCTAGTGACAGTTCTATGACTGCGTTTCCCAACAACACCGTATGTTGTTTGATAGCCAAATTACCTCAATCCATACAGTTGGATTAGGAAGTTCAGCGAAAAGTAGATTTTGGAAAAATAATTCATCTTACTTGAAACAATATCAATGAAGGTCAAAAACTTTCATCGTCTATATCCTCAACCAACAAATCCAGAAACAGTTAGATAAAAGTGATACTTGGTATTACGAATCCAAAAACATCACCAATCAATCATCAGTTGACAACCTATGCCATGGGAATTCTTGTAGAATATTATTTTAAATGGTCGACGAGAGTCCATACAATTTCAGCTGTTTAATAATCAGTTTGGCAGAGATCGGGCAAACTTCACTCAAATGTAATGATCGAATTCATGCTGTTTAGACCAGCTTAAATTGGATTTCTCTAACTGGAAACACTGTCCACTACCTTTTGTCACAGTTTTTCTGGTCTATGTGGATACACCGCTTTCCTCCCCTATAAATCTGAACGATGGACTGGGTTTAATGTTCATGTAGTCGGATGTCAAGTACAACGTCGTGGGACGGCTCCGCTGCTGAGAGTCGTTCTTTTCGAACTAGATTCTACCATAGCTGCTTACGATCAAGGAATAATCATGTATTAAGTTCACCGAGAATTTGTACATCCTCGTTATCGTCCTGTCAGTAAATCGTATTTTAACAGTGATAACGTTAGTGCAAAATAAATCATGGGCAACATTTTCTATTCTTCAAAGAAAAAAATCACAGTGAAACTACGTTTTCGGAAACCATTCTCCAGTAAATTGCAACAGATATATCTGGTGTACATTGAAACGAGAACATAGTTTAGGTGATATGTTAATTCAGCTTTTCGTACAGTAGTACCCGTCTTAAAACCAATAGAAGCCTTCATTAAACCAGGAAAAATGTGCTGCTCTAAATTGGAAAAGACTTTTGGGGTCGCAGAGACACCGCTATATATTCGCTGCACACACGTATGTCCAGAGCATTATTTCCTCATTAGCAAGTAGAAGGTAGAAAGAGACGGCTGAAACCGTTTAAATATCAGAAAAGGAATAAGAAATGAACAACAAGTGTCAGAGAATTCGACGAGTTTGATTATTAATTAAAAAGAGACAAATGATGCACCGAGATTCTTGCTAATGTTTCAAGTCAGACTGCGATATTTTCCCCATGCCACCGACGACGATGAGTATGCAAGAATCCAAATGGGTCGAATTTCATCATGCAACGTCACTGACGGTTTCTTAATCATCACCTATGGAATTAATTTGAAATCAGAGGACAGAACCGAAGATAAAAGTTTCTTGTACCTGAAAGTTCAAGTTCTCGAAGTGGACAACAACAATCCAGCGCAAGATGCCAGAGTAGCTCCCGTCGACAATTTCATGCATCCGTTGGTCAGCAAAGTGGATTTGTATCTGAATAATAAACTTATCAACTGCATCATGGACATTTGCCCGTACTGAGCATATGTGGAAAATCTCCTGACGTACTGAAAAAGAGCAAACAATACACATTTCGATGCACCGTGGTATGGAAGCCTAACACTTTGTACAAGTTCAACAACAAAGAGTGGACTAGACTTAACGGTTGTCGAAAGAAAATCAAACAAGTAATTAGTTTACAAATGATGGATGCTTTACACGTGGACAAGTGGTTGTAAGACAAGTATTTATGGAATGGATTGGATGTGCAACTGAGACTGAAGCGAATCAGTACCGTATTCTAATTGATGGCTAATAATAACGAGTTCAAAACGAACAACAAAGAAGCCAGTCTTTACGTTTACCGTGTGGAAGTCTTGCCTAAAATGCAAAACCACATCAGGCAAACTCTGAGCAGAAGAACAGCCAAGTATCCTATTCGACGAGTGGAAGTGGAAACCGTCACCATTGCGTCTGGACTATGATCCAAGATCGAAAATCATGTTTTCAAAAACAGCTACCAAAATATTTGCTCATCGGCATAGTCAGCAATGAGGCCCTCAATGGATATATCGATCAAATTCAGTTCGAGTTCCAAACCTTCAATGTGCCCAAGACAGAAGTCACCATAGATGGACACACGTTGTTTGCCAGACCTTTTGAAAATAACTTTGCCCAGAACACTACTTTACATGTTACTTGACACTCGTTGAAAACACATAACAGTTAGGTACCAATAGGAGCTAAGGCATTTCGTACGAAGATTATGCTGAAGGGTATGCTTGTGGGGATTTCGTTTCACTCAAGACCAAGGCAACGACGAAGAACATTTCCACCATGTATAATCCGGTCAACTTCATGTGGAACTTTTGTTTGCATTAGCTCTGGAAAACACAGTGAATGTCATCTTGTGTGCAACATTTGAAAACATTCTGGAAATCAACCGTATTAAAGAAAAGAAAAGATGGAACAGAAACATACAGAGATGGTTAGAGATTATGTTTTAAAGCAGAACTACAACTGATTTATCGTTAGTTGTGAAACAAATGGATACCTTGGAACTTCATTACTTTCTGACTCACAGTCGTACACAGCTTCTTGGAAACCTGTAGTGTGATCTAAAGATAAACTTCCGCATTATAAACCTACAGACGTTCAAGTCTATGTCCTCAACACAGACGACAATCACCGACCACTAACCCATTGAATAGCCTTCTACTTTCTTCCCAACGACCATGGTGTGGAATATTTCTTATGGATTACCTCCTCTGGAAGACGTCAACATCGATGTTATGAGAAGAAATGTGTCAACTCACTCCATTAATGTGATATTAGCAGGATCATATTCCATTGTGTGTATTTTCCTAATGAACACAGTCTTGGATTTCCTTTAGTGACTTGTTGTGATGGTGAGTACTCTAGAAACGATTACAAAATAGAAAGATGACTTTGTGAACACTATGGCTATCTATTTTCTGTAGGGTAAAACCAGCGTGCATCGATGGCAAAATGACAGTCATTTAGATCATTTTAAATCAAGCAATGCATTCAGGTTTAATTTGTCAGTTTGTATTCGTGTTTCAATTAAAGAGACTTTTCTTAATATGAAATAGTTTCTTTTAGAAACAATTGATGTTGACTTGTTTCTTTTACCCAGAAAAAATGTGTCAACATGCTCTTTCATTCACTTTGTCGATCTTTGTAAAAAGAAAAATATTTTCTTTCACGTCCGCGTACCGAATCGGAAGGATGTTTTATTTCCGGTCATGCTTCTACCATATAAAGTGGTGCGTTCACCAGTCTTGCCATCTTTCATTGACTCGTCAATAACTATCATGTCATCTAAAATTATTGAACTTAGAGAAACCATGGTGCACATGCAAATGGTAAAACATCGGAGACAAATGGAGAAGAAAATCTCCGCTGTCCTCAAGATCCTCCAACCCTGGTGAAAGATGTCCTGCTATAGGAAATAATAGGTAAAAGAGAAGAATGGGAAAGGTACCATCTGCAGTCGAAGCAACAGCAATATCAGCGGGAGCAGGGAGAAGAGCTGGAGGAGAGAAAGATGTAGACAGATGAGTTCCTTGAAAGAGTAAACCAAGTGATGTCGTCTTGTTCATGGTAAGATTTACCCGTAGTGGATATCTTCATCGTTACCATCTCAACGATTCTGGACGACAACCAAAAGACCCTTTTCAGGGTCACATATACCTCTCAGAAAAGATATACTACTAAAATCATTGCAAAGTTTTATGTTTTGCATGTTTTTGTCATCCACAAAGAAATGAATCTCTAAACCCCTTTTGTGTGATAGTGTGTATGTGGGTATGGTGTTTTATAAACACTCTTGTTTTTAATAAATATCTCAATGATAGTAAGTTTGTGTTGAACAGCTAAGAGGATTTATTTTGTAATTGTTTTCTGTATCACACCTATGAATGTTTTAATTCATGTCCGTGCTTAAAACATATAACGATGTGCATTTGCCGGTCTTGCCATTCATCGTCTCAGGAAGAAGAAGTGTGACTAGCCAGCACTGAAGGGTGGGAAAATCAATGGAGGCCGTCAGTTTGATGAAGAGAATTTACCCCCTACTGGGTTTGGAAAGGAAATAGACTTTATCCTGAAAAGCAACATTTAAAGAGGAAGACGACCTCACTCCACTCAAAATCGCTAAGGAGTTCCTCAGATAATTGATGAAAGAGGAAGTGGAGAAACTCAAGGCAGCATGGATGAGGAGAAGAAGGAAATATATCGGCAGAAGAGGGATAGGGACTTGTATCGCCTCAATGTCAATTAGATGAGAATTCAGGAGAGGACGAGGAAAAGGGGAGAAAAGGACTGGATCCCTGAAGAGGAGAAAGAAGTCTAAGATAACCAACGAGCCAACAGTTTGGAATGGAGTCATATGAGACAACAATGTGCTGCCTGCAGTGCCGACCCTGGAAGTGCGACCACTAACGGGAGAGTGGTGGAAAAAGCCAAATGGACCTTTCCAAGGCCACTCATATCTCTAGAAAAGAGAGATACTACTCATTGTCGATATATGTGTTCGTACATGTTTGTCTCTATATCTATATTCACAACCCAACCATACTTTTAAACCCCTTACGCCTTGTTGGGTATAGTGCATCCTTAAGCATTCCTAGCCTTGCCTGCTTGCGTGATAGTATGTTTGTATAGGTATAGTGTATCCATACACACTCCTACTCTAACTGAACCTTGATAAAGATGTTTTTACATGATCAAAACAAAATGATTCACGTTTATGTAGGAAAAAAATAATGTCATTTCTGAGAACACGTCACGTTGATTCATCAATGTTATATTCCAATCTATGACCACAAACGCGAAAAAGCACTGAATGACGACCAGAACAAGAAAAAGAATCAAGTATGTCGTGTGAATTTTTTTTTTCACCTGATTGTTCACAAGAGAATGGAATCATCCAAAATTGTGTGGCTCAGCGCGCTTTTGATTAGTGCATTCAATTTTTTTTTTATTATTTAGCAGACATTTTAATAAAGAAAAAATAAAATGTTCACTGTGACAATAGCAACCATTATAGTGAAGAAACTGACTTTTACAGTTGCAATAGCATACAATTAGTGAAGAAATTTAAAATCTCTTCCCCCTCATGTGTAATAATAAATATGTTGTGGGTGTAGTGTGTAAACACTCCTATCGATCAGAGGAACTCCCTTCTTTGATCTAAAACTACACCAAATCTTACGCATTTATTGATTTTGATACAGAGAAAGTTCACAGGTTAGCGAATTCACGGCACTTAAAGCCACGTCATGGATACGAATAAAAACTGTAGTGGATAAAAGAAAATCAAATCTTGAATGGTTGGAGTTTAGAAAACCCGTAGATTGTATATGAAATTCCAGGATGTATCTGCGTGATTTGTTTTTCATTTTTTTTTTTTTTTAAACGGCAAGATTTAATTTAGTTGCTATAACGTATTCCTATAATACGTACAAAGAATCTAGCGTTGGTTAGACGATATCGCAAGTTTGTCTTTTATTTTATTTATGCCCTTCCACCATTAACGGAAATCTTTGAGGATTCAGTAAATGATTTCTTATTTAGACTGTGTGATTGTAGTAGTCTTTAGATATGCATTGTAAGAAAACTTTCCAATTTTTGATAAACTTAGAATGCGTTATGCCAATTTACAAAACTTCTCGACAGCCAGAAAGGTTTCTGATTCAAATACTTTTACAATGCTAGGAAATAAGCGATGGTTATTTACATTACAATAAATCGCGGTCTCTTTACATAAGATTCCGCCATTTAAACATCAATGTACATGTATTACCCCATTTATTTTTTCCATGGCTATCAGTGCTTCCGACTAGTGTCTTCAAGAACATTTATTTTATCACTGGAAACTGTAGCGTGATTCTTCTCTTATAAAAAACCCCGCAAAGACAGGCATATAATTGTGAGCACGAACGCTCACTAAGAACGATTAATTCGATAGAGAAACAGTCAAATGGGTCCTAACAAATGCTCAGCGAAGTCAAATGCGATGCAGTACCCTGCAAGCAGAGTGACGCTGTACCCCGTGATATCAATAATGCAATACGACTGTACTAGTCGAAGCGATGCCTTTCGTCTGCGTGTCTATGGATCTTATCCACAGATTCACAAACTACTATGGATACCACTAGCTCATTGAAATAAACATATAAAAACGGACAACACGTTTCCTCTTGTTTTGTCTGGCTATGAAAATTTTGAAAGCCGATTCCAGACCTTCAAAGGGAAATGGCCTAAATATCTGGATGGACCAAGTCCTCTATCTTTATCAGGAGATGGATTTGTCCACCTGGAACAAGAAAACCATCGACAGTGTTTCAGTTGTGCTGTGAAACCTCACGAATGGGAGAATAAAGATCAAACTTTCCTTGAACGTTCCAGATGGTCTTTCTGCTGTCGCTGCCTTCCATTGGTGGCTTCAAAATATGATTCTGGTGGATACTTTAGAAGATGTGAGAATTCGTAGTTTACTCTCCTAAACTGTGAGAGTGCATTTACATAAATAATTTTTAAAATTCATCTGAAACACAAATAACCAATGATTAATTTACTCGAGAACATAAATATGAACGGGAAAATTAACTGTGCTGTGTTTTGAAATTTTAATGTAATTCATTGGAATAACCAAATTAACGTTGCGCATCTTTGTGTCTTGAGTTGTTTTGTAAGTATGGATAAGATATAGAAAGCTACTATTTTTCCCTCTCTCTCTCTCTCTCTCTCTCTCTCTCTCTCTCTCTCTCTCCGTGTTTCTTCATCGGGTACCTTTCAATGATTATTTTGAATCGAGAATTTAGCTGTTTTGAAATTAAGACCGATAATTGTAATTGATCTTTAGATTTACGAAAATCTGTGTCCAAAGTGTTATGAAAAAATGAACTGAATTAATCCTACCTTTTTCAAAATTTTGCACAGAAAAATGTTAAAGTATTACAGTACAAAACAATATCTAGCTTTATTCCAATCTCTGGTTTAACACTGTAACAGAAAGAAAACACAAATAAAGCTGGTCTAAATGACAGTTCATTGTTAATATTTTGCACTGCTTGTCTCCAATCTTGAGCATAACACGCATTTGTGGGAGGGAAAAAAAGGTATATCATTATACGCGAGCTGATTTGTTAAACTATTTGTAATGACTAATGACCTCCGTATGTCTCAGATGATTTTCAGACGTCATCAGAGACAGTCGCATATTGTTCGCTCCACTCCTTGGGTTAGCCGAAGTTACAGTCGGCTTACAAAAAAAAAATAACTACTGGCGAATCTTACGAAAAACTGAAGATAAAAAATGTGGTTGACGCTTGAGTATTGTTTTCAAAAACACAATTGGCTAACATTAAAATAGAGGACTTTAGTAAGAAATTTTCATCTACGCATGGCAATATAGGAACATTATTCAATCGTGTAAGAGTTTACGAAAATTGGGAATCCTATAGTGCGTGTGTGGATAATATGATGTGTGTTACAATATGTCATGAAGCATAGGTAGAAACGAAGCTAACATCAAAATGGATTTTTGTGATTTTTTTTTTTTTTCATTTCAATTTACTGGAATTCACCCAAAATGTAAGTGTCTTTATGTCTTGGTCTTCTTGGAAATTAAGAACAAGATATTCTCACACATACGTACATTCTCTCTCTCTCTCTCTCTCTCTCTCTCTCTCTCTCTCTCTCTCTCTCTCTCTCTCTCTGTTTCGTTATAGGGTACATTTCAATCATCAAAATCTAACATTTTGTTTGAAAAGAGAGGCCAAAATATCTTGCATCAATCTTTGGCCTGGCGATAAAAGAAAAGCATGTCAAATGTGTCCAAAAAAAATGAAATCAGTTCTACAGTTTCAGAAAAATACAAGGTCACAAATATATTGTACAATAAGTCTCAGCTTCATTCCAAATTCTGGTTTATCAATGTAGCAACAACAAAAGCAATAATAACTAAAATGCCTTAGAAACAATGCAAGTTAAAGGTAATATTTTGCACTGCGTGTCTTCAGTCAACAGCAAAACACAAGGTTTGGAAGGAAAACAAAAGTCGGTCAGTATATGCGAGACAATTGGTTAATAATAGTTGTAGCAACTTAACAAATGAATCTGTCTCAGACGAGTTTCAGCCTTCGTGATCGTGTGTGTGTGTGTGTGTGTGTGTGTGTGTGTGTGAGAGAGAGAGAGAGAGAGAGAGAGAGAGAGAGAGAGAGAGAGAGATGCAACGAATGTTGCTCCACACATTTTATGTAAGTCTAAGTTAGTCTGTTTACAAACCTAGATATTTGTCAAAAAAGAAACTAATGAATGAAAAATGTGCTTGGCACTGGGGGGGGGGGGGCAACTGGGTGACAGTACGTAGAGGATTTTAGAGTAAGCAATATTACCTACGGTCGGCAAAACAAGAAAGAATATAGCGTAGGCACAAATTCAGGCATGTGTGATTTTACAGGAATCGGGATTTCTATAGTGTATGTGAATAATATACGTGTATTAGAATACGTACTGATGCAAAAGAAGAAACCATACTACCAGTAATGGCAACTTTTTTTTTAAAAGGTTCCTTTAATTCACAGGAGTATCAGCTCCCTCAGTAGTGAAGTATAATGAGGTTTCTCTGCCAAACCCCTATTTTATATTGCGACTAAAGCATGATTATCCCTTCCCAGCCCTTCCCCCCCCCCCCCCGTTAGTCTAAACAAATACGAAAACAACTTTGTTGAGGCAAACAAACTCTATTTCATTGTTGATTACCTAGCTCTTGGACCTACCACTGAATCATTCATCGTCGTCATACAAAATAGGTTTGGCATAGAAACGCTCATTATACTCTACCACTGTGTGTTTTACTTGAAATTGCTGGCGAATTATATGTATATTTTCACACAAAATTACTATTCCTAACATTGTCACAAAATTCCAATCCGCGTTTAATAACTTGCTGATATTTGCAGGTCACGTGTCTGATGCTATTAATGCGCTATTAGTAACTCGCTGAGATTTTTTTTTAAAAAATCAATAATTTACACGCACAGCCGAGATATTTTTAATATTCACATAAAATTTATATGAATCGCTAGAGATTTACTGTAATAACCAATCTAAAAAATCCACCTTACTAAAGTCAACACTGTCAAACTTTTTATTGCCTAACGCAAATGTATTAATTCCTTCGAAGCAGTATCTTTTATCATCAAAATTACAAAGACCAGATTTTATGATAACATCAGTTTCAATTTTATGACAATTTGATCTTATTGCCATCATCTCAACATAACTAGAAAATCCGTCTAACGCAGCTTTATAGTTATCAAATCCTATTACCTTGCCTACCACATTTCTTTTAATTCCCTTAGCTCGTTTCTTAACTTTATTATCAGCTAATTTTGGACAGTATATTTTACTACGCAATCCGATAAACTCTACAATAGGAACAAAATTTGTCTCATCCTTAAATTTTCCTATTACTTTTTTTAATCATCACAGTGAAATCTGCTGTTTTTGGGTAATCTGAAAGATCAATCATTTCTCGGTTATCGTAAAATTCTTGATAAATATCAGATTTTGTCTGGTGCATAAGCGAGTCAGTATCTGTAAATAACAGCTCTGCATCAGGCCACTTATCTTTGACAAAATCGTAACGAAATTGGTACATTAGCCATTTTGATATTTCAAGTACTGCCATACCGACATAAACTGGCTTATTTAACTTTAGATTTGTCTTTCGTATTGAACGGCTACGAGATTTTCATTAAATATTTTCATACTGACAAAATCGTCAGATGCTAAAAGTTTATTATGACGTTCCACGTTATTGACTAACTCAATATTGACTCGCTTTCTGATATTTTCTATGGTCTTGCCAAACACACTGTTATTCATAAGCTTGAAAAAAGTATTGTTTTCGAATTCTGTTTTGGCAGCTGCTCGTCGCGCTGTGTTTGAGTCGATGTAGCCTTTCACCCACGGTGAGTGATTAAATTTTAGCACTCGATGAACTTTTCTTAATACCAGACAATGATCAAGTGCCTGTTTTAGATTTTTATAATGCAAAACATATCTCCATTTGTCAAACAGATTAAAAACTAATTTTTTAACAACAGATTTACCACTAGTACTAGCACTAGACGAATAATTTCTCTGCTCATCAAATAATAAACTGTAGTCGATCAGCATCGACCCTGTACAGAATGGATACTCATTATGTTATGCGTATCGTGCAGCTCAACAGGATAGTCAGTCACTAACATCATCCGGTATAGTTTATCAGTTTCACTGAAAAACTGTTTTTCATTAATCCATCTAAATTGACAGACCGGCATAGACTCAGATAGACCGTAGCCATACAAATTATTTTCGTCTAGATAGGATATAAAACTTGATGGTTCTGTACTATCATAGTCGGGTATATATTTATTATTAGCTCTGGCATATTTTTTTGTAATGACACTTATTCCGCCTCGGATTCCACGTTCTATAAAGTTGAACATATCAGGGTCTGTTAGCAGCTTCAGTTTTATTTTACTATGTTTCAATAATGCGTCCAAACTTAATCTGGGTGCCGAATAGTACCACGCTGGGTCGAGTCCGTAGTTATCAGCTTTGACATCCCTGACATTTTTGAATACGTGTACAAGCAACAGAACGTCTGTGATAAGATACAAATCATGATAATCTCCCACGTTTTTGCAGCCGAACGAATCCCAAATCTATCGAGCATAGTCACAATCGTCGTCACTAACACTTTCGAGATTTAACCTTGAATAAAACTTCTCTTTGTCAGGTAGACACGTTTCATCAAATTTATCCCAATCGTCTAGAAACTCATAATGAAAAATTTCTTTTCATGTCAATAAAGTGCCAGCAGTTTCACCTAAATGCTCAATGAAATTATTAAATTTACTACAGCCTTTGACAAGCTCATCTAGCGACGCTGCCATAAACTGCAGACTATCAATAAATCTCAATTTGCCTAGTGTCACTGACATATACTTTTCAGTATTATTTGGGAGGCACTCTATTTTATTGTTGTTACTAATTTTTAGGCAGCTTATGTCTTGGTCTTCTTGGAAATTACGAACAAGATATTCACACACATACATACATTTTACACACACAAATATAGCATATTTCTACTTTGGGTAAATCAGCTTTTTGCTTTAGTGTTAGTGGTATAATGTTGTTGTCTTATCGAGTAATATCAGGATGAGATCAATATCGTCGATAAGGTTTCGTAGCAACCAGTTAGTTGCTTCATTTCCACTTACTGGTTTTGATAAAGATGTATCAACTGCACACACTATCTTATACGCCGTGCCACAGGGAATATGCTCATTTATTTTCCTTGTCGAAGATTTATCAGGGTTATTCTCTACCCCTTGCATTGGAAGTAAAATGTACTCGAAATCTGCTATAAAAGGCACTTTCATCTTGTGTCTGTAATTGGTAAATTGTAATATTTTTTTGTCTTCGCCAGGCATAGAGATTTTTAGAACATCACAGCAATATTTGAGGTGTCGATAAAGTATATGTTGGGAAATACAGCCATGCAAGCATCTGACACTGAAATATTTTTCTCTTATGCTTGTTATATTGACCTTCGACTAGCCCATTAAAGTTTTTTATCCACACGTAATGATCTTTATAAAATAGTATATTTACTGTCTGCTGACATGCTAGATCGCTGATACATCTAGGATATATATATATTTTTTTGTCATCGACACCAATTGCATTAATACCTCCAGGCAACGGGAGATTGTTCTGTTTTTTCGAATTTTGGAATTTGATATTCAGAAACAGGAAAGTCAGTCGCGCTAAAGTTTAGATTGTGAACATAACCAATCTAATTTGATACTCAGTAAGGATGGTATTGTGCAGGAAATAACGCAGACAGTATGGCCCATTGGAAACAATTTTTTATCGTGGTTCTCGATATTAATGCAACATTTTGAGTTCTTTATCTTTATTGGAAGATCAACATATAAGCTACCTCGCAATGGACTATATTTCATAGTGTGAAACAGTATTTCCGTTATCTTTTCAAAATTCAAGCCAGATCCCGATGTTGTGTACTCATCTATTTTCTTCCATATTTCCTGAAATATATTTTCTGACAACGACATTAAACCTGTCCCTGTAAGAACTCAATTAGATTTTGATGTAATATAAGGATTAGCAAGCTGCTTTGCTGCAAGGCGCTCTGGCGTAGGCGTCTGATCAATAAAACCATCTGTCACGTTTGCTAAGCCCAGGTATCAAGTCATGTATAAACTAGGATATTATTACAACCATTTGTTTGCTGTCTAAAGATTTCCGCAGGCTAGTGTTAATCCCTTATGCAAGGTTACCGTGACCCGCCGGAAATTGGAGTTGGAGTAGGCGACCGCTCGCGTAATTTGACAAAGGCTTGTAGTATTCACACCTACGTGTTAAATATTTGTTCAGATATCAAAGGAAGCCCGCAGGGTAACGGGGCGTGTTCTCATCCGTCCCAACGTGGACAGACAGCGAGAGGACATTGTCCGCTAAGTTTGATTGGATCGTTTCACAGCGACATCCAATCGGAATTGAAATAGAGTGTATGATTACAACTTAGATCTAAATTATAACTTCGTACCTCGCAAGCAAAGGGTCAGTTACGCGTAGAGAGATTACTAAGAAATAGGGTTACTCCGAGAAGCCACTCGTAATTTGGCGGTAGAACTTAGAACAGACTCTAAGGGAAGAAAAACTTCGAGAAGGAAGCTTTTTTTGGGGAGAGAACTTCCGGGTCAGTTGAGTCCCGAGTCTCCAAGAGAGGAAACAGAAGTGAGACTGGCAGAGCAGTCGGAGTCGACAAAAGGCTAGTCGATGGAGAGAAGGTGGATAGAAGGTGGAGGAGGAGGAAAAGTAGTCTGGAAGAGAAAGCGAATCAGGAGGAAAAGGAGTATAGGGAAGTCGAGGAGGAGGAGAAGGAATTTGGAGAAAGTCGGGGAGGAAGAGGAGAAGGAATTGGGAGGAATAGGAGAGAAGAATACATAGATGAGTAGAATACAAGGACAGGTGGAAATCTATCTCACACTACCAATCGAGTGATGCAGTAGGCTAAAAAAGGGTCGAGCGGAAGGAGTGTGTTTGGGAAATTTGAATCATTTGACTATTGAATTGATATTAAATTGTTATTCATTGAATTTCACCCATTTTTGTATATTTAATCATTTAACCGTCGGCAATGCTGACTGGGGGCTCGGAGCTGTACGTCTATCTTACACTAATTCAACTTCCAACCAAAATCGAGCCTAGGTGGGACTTCTACAGTAGTTTAATTAATATATTGGAAGCACCCCACCCCAATCCTCCACAACCAAATCCTCACAGTGGGGGCATCCTCCACACCATCCTCAGCTTGTTGTGGGGATTCCAGAGACATATTTAGCTTAGAAAGCTTTATACAAAACTGCACTATTATTTTCAAGCTCTTGTGCGTGGCAAGCTGAAATTTAATTGTTGGCTGAAGTAGATGATATAAGTTTGTGCCGGAGAAATTGTAAGTAAACGCTTATGATTAAATAACCAACTGTTATCAAAACCAGCAAATGCGGTTGAGATTTTTCTAGGTTGATCTCTTTCTGTCAAGAACAGACTCTTTTTTAGCTATATCGGCTAGTTTCAACATTCACATATGTACTGTTTCATATTTCTTTAATTGAGTGTGCTGTGAAATTTGTCAATTAGAAATTTTGAAAACACAATAGTATATTATGGAAAATTTATACCAGATGCCAAGAATCGTTAACGATCTTGCTAGACATCAAGATGTTTTCTGGTGTCACAAGATATGTAATCTTTTGCTGGTAACGAGGTTGGCGTTGTGATAAATGTAAAAAAAAAAAAATTAAAAAAAAATGCAATTGGAATTCTAACACCGGCTGGTTATAAGATGAAAGTGAAAGGCGCTAATGATGACGAATATACATGGATGCTTTTACACGAATTTATCTGGACCTTGTTTAGTGGTGATGATATTCCAGACGGAATGAGAGTGAATCATATCAATGGCAGTGTTACTGACAATAATATGGCCAACTTATCATTACAGGATGAGTTTCAGCCACATCCAATCTATAATTTATACGAAGCTTCTGAAAAGGGTATTATCAAAAATACTGAAACGAAAAGATGTTGTTGGTAATATAAATATTATGGGTTATCTGAATGTGATGATCAGAGGTACTAATACTAATCGGATTATTTATAAGTCTCACAAATTTGTTTACGAAATATTTCATGGGCCTATCCCATGTGGATCAGTCATCGACCACAAGAACAGAATTAAAATCGAAAATAGGCTTGAGAAGTCGGAACTTGTAACGCAGAAAGAAAATGTTCATCGTGGTAGGGGAAGTGGTGTTAATTTAAGACCATCCATCCGTCCTGTTAAATAACTAATTCTGCAGCAGGAGAAGAAATCGAATTTCCCTCTATTACATCAACTTCAAAGTATTTTAGTGTTCATCCACAATCGATTAAATTTGTTGCAGATGGCATCTACAGATCTGCCACGTCAAGAACAACATCTGATAAAATCTTCTTTCGTTACGAATCACCTGCTATTTAAAATATTCGCTACCTCACTATTCGTCAGGCAGAAATTGAGATGTTTGTTTACGTTTTCCTTGTCGTATTCGACAAATATCTTTCCATGTCGAAGCATATGATCAAGTTCTATACTGCTTAACAAAATTAAATTATTTTTTTCTCTTTCTACTTAAAAGCGAGCTACCAAGTTAGTATCATCCCGGAACATATTTCTTACAGCCTCTTCCAGTTGAAAGGGATTTATAATATTAGCTCGAGTAACAAATCTGTCCATATTTAATAATTAATACAAAATTAGAGTGCTTTACGTACTAATTTTCAGAATATCTTTAGATTTTCCCTTGTCAAACAGCAGTGAGTCCATTTTAAAACAGTGTCTCTTTCATATCTAACAAATATTTTTTAAAAATATTTTTCAAGTTCTGATACCTCCGAATCTGTCACTAAGATATCAAACGCAGAGTAAGGATCTTATTTGACGAGAAAATTCGTGTACTTTTTCTTCTGTTTTTTGATGGCTCATAAACAACTTGACAGCGTCGAATAAGAAGTTCATATCGAAGATTTTAGCTCTGACTATTCTTCTTATTTCGTCCTGCATTTTATTACAGTAATTAGATAAAAGTATTGCGTATAAGATGTCTCAAACAAATTGCTTGTTCGCGAAAAGACTGTCAGATCTTTACATTGATATTGATCGTGATACAGCGAATCAGCCAGAGCATCAGGATTCGACAAATTCTAATACTATTAATAGACAGCATGTAAAACATCAAGATGTAAAGCATCTCAAGTTCGATCTAGAAACATATTTATTTCCTGTCCACGAGGATAAATTTGCAGATGAGCCAGGTATAGTACATCAAGACGAGCAAGTTTATGTAGCAGAAAAATCGCGGTATAATGTAACATATCACCTCGCTAAGAAGATTAAAAAAAAGTTTAATTTTACTGTCTATGAAAACCAGATATTCTGGGAGTTGTTAAAGCCCTTTGTGAACGGTAGACAGTTAGAAGTTTATGGCCGTCGAAAAAATATAAACTTTGATTTTCTGTTTGTTAAGATTTTTAACTTGATGAGAGAGTGCGTACTAACAACAACACGAAGAAAATATTTAATGTCATTGTGCAGACCAGTGTAATGTAAGTTTGTCATTTTGAAATACGAAAAGATCTATTGTGCCTGGATCGGATCGCAGGGTGTTATATACCCTACGATCGAATCGCTAGCGATCTGATTAAAGATTTTTGATCTCACTAGTTGGTATCCAGCTATTAAAACTATTGCCATAGCCTCTCCAGTTAACCAAACTTTTCTTTCCTTTTCTTGCTATCACTCGCTCGATAATAAATATATCCTGCTCTGTCCGCTGAAGCTCCTGTTCGTAGAAACTTCCAATAATTTATTCTCCTAATGAATCTTTCAGCTTATACGTCACGCGTATTGTTGTCAAAATTTTATCCACAACAAATACTTCCTCGGACCAGTTAGGAGTGAATCCATTTTCAAACTTATTTTCACCAGTGAAA
This sequence comes from Megalonaias nervosa, assembly GCA_016617855.1. Taxonomy (NCBI): domain Eukaryota; kingdom Metazoa; phylum Mollusca; class Bivalvia; order Unionida; family Unionidae; genus Megalonaias; species Megalonaias nervosa. Next base: position 39,623 of record JAECUM010033921.1, read on the forward strand.
TTCTAACTTTATCACCCACGCTAAACTTGTGTCTTCGATACATATTTTCGTTCGCCAGTATTGGATTATTAATAGCTTCATTTGGTGACATTCCAATTGTTTTATGTTTTGTGTTATGATGATTTGAAATAATCTTTGGCAGATCGTCGACGTATCTGTTAGTGTTGTTTGGCTGTAAGTTACTTATAGATCTTCTCTTTTAAATTTTTCGACGACGACACTTTTGCCTTCATCCCCTATGATGTGTTTGGTGATGTTATTTTGTTCCAGAAACTGCTCGAACTGTTTATTAAAAAATTCTGCTCCTTGGTCTGTCCATGCCTCATTCGGTTTTCTTTCTGTGCTGGCAATAATACCTCTCAACGAATCAGTTATGGTTTTACCTGTGTTATCTGTAACAGGCACACTAAACTCGTATTTACTTAAAATATCAACTATATTCATCAGGTACATTTTGTTGTCATTATGCTTTGCAATGTGTGACATATCAGCTCGATCTTTTGCCTATATGTCATCAGCCGAGTTTGCGATTCCGTCGAGTAAATTTTTTTTTAGATTTGTAATGTTCATGTGCAAGAGCTCTCTTCACTCCACGGTCATAAAATACATTTTTACCAAGCCGAGGCTTACCAAGCCGAGACTCCCCGAGTCCAAGTTTATATTTCGCTCCAATTATACCTTGTACTAGCTTACGATGAATTCGCTCCCTTATTCTCTTAGGTTTCATATCGCTTAGCTCATTAAGCATAATACGGTCGCAACCAGATTTATCGTTTTTGTTGTCAAGGTAACATATATCATGTCGCATTGCGATTGCATCAACTTGATTATAGGGCTCCTCCCCGGGGATAGGATTGGCATTTTGATCAAGTTGTTTGTTGAGAGGATTCCAAGAACCTGTATACTGGTGGCGTGGTAGGGTCCATCCACCTTTGGGTTTCGGTAATTTGCCAATTAACTTGTGAATATCTAAGCTGGATCCGATTACAGCCCATTAATTGCAACACTGACAATAAGTTACTATTTTATCTTGCTCGAGACACAGATCGTGATCAGCTTCACATGTACACGCTTTGCTTGCAAACTGGCCTTGCGTTTTTGTTATAATTTAATCGTCGACTACAACAGTATTATAATTTCTTGGCATTCCTTGATCTCCAGGTAATAGTGGGTCACGTTTGAGAAACACTCTTTTCCGACAACAGTTAGCACAAATACTTTTCATCATAAGTCGGTTATTTTTGTAGTTTCCATAGTTTCATTTGTCTTTTCCGTTTACTTCTGCACTTCAGACAATACGTGGACATTTTTATATTTGCTTGTTAGATAAAAATGCAATTTTGTCGTTTTCCAAGCTTGATTTATGTGTGAATTGTAATATATATTTCCGAAAATCAGCATCGGAGTGCTTTGCACTCGTAGACATTTGTTTGATAAACATAACGCAATAATATCCACAAGCTGCAGTTCCTACTGGCTGAAGTTGATCTGACGAACAATTGAATTTTTTGTGCTTTTGAGAAACTGGCACGTATTGTTTGATAATATCACTTGGTGGCAGCTAAAACGAATCAAAATAATTATTTTTATAAAGAGCTACCCAATGCGTGCCAGATCCATCGCTGAAATTTTTTGAATATTTATAACACAACTTTCTGCATTTGGTAGAGAGCGAAGTGATAACTCATCTTTAGAAAATGCTCCTTGAAATCCCCTGACATCTTTCAGTTTATCTAAGATCTAAAATTTGTTTAGTGGATAGATCGCAGAGAGATATACCATCTGGTACAGGGTAGCATTAGTCCCCTCCCACGCCCTATCCCCAGCAAATTGGGAAATAGACTTCACGCTATTCCTGCTAGCAACGGACCTACGAATCCACCCTGGACTGCTTTCGGGTTCGTCTTTTTTTTAGTTGTTTTAAGTTTCTTTGTTGTTTTACGTTTATGAGCGTTTCGTGTTTGGGGCATTTTTTATTTGTAATCGTTAGACAAAAGTGAAATGCTATACTAACTGTTTGATACCCTCACCCAACACAGCCTTCTTCGTGGCACCGGATACAGCACCCGAGGCAGCAGATATGCCCAGGGTGCCCAGTACTGGCAGTAATTTGGGTAGCAATGTTTTCGCAATAGTTGCTAATGCGGATCCCATAAAACCACCACGTACTGCTTGCGATCTAGACATTGCAGTAACTTGCGCTGCTGATAAATTTAAAATGAAAGGTTTTTGCAGTCGTATTTTATTGATTTGCCGCTGTGTTAACATTAGTTTTGTTGGCAGTGGATCGGTCTGTGATCTTGCACCTGGGGTTCCGAAATCTATCTTAAGCGAAACAGACTGTCGTTTAATAATAGCTTATGCTAGTTTTTACTTGTCCCGGTGATTAATTCACTTTGTGTGTAATGTATTTCATTCTGCATTTATTTTCCTTCTGCTGGATAAATTGTCTATTGCAGTAATTCCGCCGCTTGTTAGAGGATCAATGTATTCCGCACGCTTTTCTGATACAATTGTAGCCCAAGCGCAAAGGACCTAACAACGGTAGTCATTTTTGATCAGGAAATGAATACACTTCACCGCTTATTTGATAAAGTTATACCGCCCACATTCAAAGTTGGACGGTCATCCTGCCCTTGGTAGAATCTATCGTTAAGAATCTGTCAGATACAATTAGCGCGTTAGAATAATAATTAATAGCTCCTGGAGCCTGTTCAAGTGTCCACTAGACTTCAGTGTCTGACGTCGATCCGATAGCTCGTTCGCTATGCTTACTGACATCAAAGTGATAAGTTACATATAAGCTCTAGAAACGTTTCTATCAGCTCCAGCTGTGAAATTACTTTCGATCGCTCGTTCGGGATACTGATTAGAATTTATTCTGACAAATATTCGTCTGACATCAGCGCTGTCGAAAATTGAATTGTTTTGAAGTTGATCTCCACGTCTATTCTGTCCTTGAAAAACAATAAATACATGCCTTGGCAATTGTTCGCTTGGCGCTGTTGTTATGCGCCAAGTGTTGTCTTTTATGTTTGGTACTGCAATTTGATAAATCTTGTTCTGTTCAAAGTAAATTTTTTTGCTATAAGCGGTCAACATTGTCTCAAGTTCTATCAATTTATCTATCGACGGAACGACTCGTGGCATCCACAACGCCAGTCGTGAAATTACAAACACTCCATCAGCAGCACCATCAGATTTCAACAGATAGTCGTTCTGATCAGCTCGATCAAGTATAACTGTATGTTTCATTCCACGAAATACTTTATTATAGTTTTTGCAAAATCCGAATATTGAGCTAAGCGGCAATATCATTGTTATCTGATTTGAACTATCTGTCAATGCAGTTCTTCTAACATAACTGTCACTATAGTTGGATCTCGAGTTAATTAAAACAGCAATGTACCGAGCTTTTACTAGAACTATAACTGTGTCAGCATCATTAGCTGTTGGGTTAGTTTTAATAGCATTACAAAAATTTATTATTGCGGTTCTAGTGTTATCAGCAGTATTAGCAGAGGATGCTGTTGTTTCATATCTTACCTGGAGAGGTGCTAAAAACGCATTAATATTAGCACGAGTTCCATCATCGTTAGCACTAGCAACATGTGCAATAACTTTCAAATCTATTATGTTATTATCATCAATTCTAGTGTCTTTATACCAGAACATATGTGTTGCTACTGATCGTGAGTAATCGTCGCTGAACGACACCACTTTAAGAATTGTACTTGCAACTGGCAAGTGCATTGAAATATCTTCTACAGTTTGATTAGCAAGCTGATATCTAGCGCTTATAAACCAACTCCATCCGTTATTAACAAGTGTAATTTTAGAATCTGCAACTGCTTGAATTACATCTCGAACTTCGAGTACAGCCTTACGCGGTAATAGATAAACGTCTTTCGTATCTTATGTTAAAAGTTCGTAATCAGCTTTGTTAGGTTCGTTTGAGTTTTCGTCGAGATATTCAATATACTCGAACTCAGTTGCCGAGTCGTCAATCGCTACTTCCTCGGCTAGATCAAGGTAATTTTCAATCGACATCTTCTTGTTCTCAATTATATAAAATTATTAAAAATTTGGGACGATGATTTTAGGTTTAGCTCGTGTTATCAGTTTCTTATCAATTTCTTCGCCGGCCGGGGATAGATTTTTTTTTTTTTTTTTTTTTTTTTTTTTTTTTTTTTTTTTTATCAGCGCCTTAGTAGTTTCTGCTGGTGATATTTCAGAAATTGCTTGTTTTATATCTGCTGTACTCGGTGGTCCACCCTTAATTTTATCAGTAATCTTCTGTCCAAACGTTGAGCCTGCTGCAGAAGACGCTCCTGTGGCAAAAGCTTTTGATGCGTCTGAAACAATAGGCGCTATTTTTTTTTTTTTTGTTGTTGTTTTTTTTTTTAGTTTTTGCAATTCCAGGTGCATTTTCAATTATTTTAGTGAATATATTTCCATAGAAACGTCCTATGATATTTTTGTGATAAATGTTTCGCTGTTTCATTTTGTTATACAAAACTATCAGATAAAATTGACTTTGGTGAGTTATCTCAGTGTGATTAGTTAACTGTGGTGGACCGACCTCAGGTGCAGATAACGTGTTGTATAAAGATTCAGATGCCTGCCGGATTGATCAGTCAGTGTCATCGTGATAGCATATATTTGATTTTCAATACTA